>JANIJH010000224.1:2908483-2921285 GCA_024520975.1 Erythroxylum areolatum | reverse complement strand
TAGAGACCTGAAATCCTAAAACTGGATTTCCTAAAAATTAGGGATACCGGATACCTCTTACCATAATTAGGGAATAAATATCTCCTACATTTATCGGGAGATATATCAATCATAATCTTTAAGATATAGCAGAATCCCTAAGATAAGAGTGATAAGAAACAACATTAACCAGCAATTATTATTATTGCTATATTCCAGTGTCAATAAGCTTTGGTTGTTTTGTTTGACTGCATGCATGTGATTTCATAGTGGTGCTAGAAAATCTGCTTGAATAGACTTTGTTAAACATACTGTAATTTCTGTAATTGCATGAATTTTTTGTCAAGTAGTTCGATTTATCCACTGACCATCATGAATTCCTTTTTTTTCCCCTTATACTTTGTTCTTGTGCTTAGTGACATTAAGGAGTACATTTCTTATTACAATTGTGACTGTTGTATTCTGGTTCTCAGTAAATTTCTGTCGTATAGGAAATGGTTTGATGTTTTCTGTATCTGCAGATATGCAGCTTATCAACTATTTCTCGTGAATACTTAGCTCTACGGTCAGTGGGTTCTCTTCCATTCAAGGATTCAATACTAACAGCTGGGGGTAAAATTTCCAGATCTGAAGACCATTCATGGAAAGTTTCTGAATCATTGCGTGAATACTTTGGAGGACGTCTTAATAAGTCACAAGTAGAAGCTATTGATGTAAGTTATTACCAAGATGGAAATTGAAAAATTAGCAATTCATAATCTTTATGTATGTTGGTTGGATTTTGTAGTTACATAGAGACACAAATATGATACTATGATATTTTTATTTTCTCCATACAGTAACATAGGAATTCTATTTCTTTATGTTTGCTGTGTTGATGTATTGGTGCTCGAGGCTATTATTGATACTGGAAAAGGCAGTGGATTTTCTGATAGTCTCTCTTAGTAGCATTGCATACGAAAAAACATCTTTATTGGTTTAGCATTGTTTATGATGTTGTTAGCTTTTAATGAAAAAGAAAGTCAACTTGATTGCCTCATCAAAAGAAGACAATCTAAAATTATCATTCCTGTCAACCTGTTTGATCCAGTGTTAGAATATTTGTCAGGAATCTAATCATTGTTCAGAATTTCAGTAGGATTTGTAAGCAATTATGTGGCCAAATTAAAATGACATTCCATTTGACAATTGTGAGCAAAGTCAAGTTTCTTTGTGGATTTCCCGGCATGGCAAGTTTCAATCTGTACCTTGATTTCACATAAAATAATGTGCTATATGAGTTATGGTACGACATTTAAAAATTATGTTATAGGGTGCGGAGTGAACTTGGTTTTATCATTTACGATGTAAACTAAGTTTTTGCTTTAAAATTGATGCTTTCCTGTTGAATTTTTTTGGATGATCCAAGTAATCCAAGAAAGAGTGTTTACAGGCTAATTGGCATGTCTATAATTTTGTAAAAAAGCAAAAGATTTTAACTAGTAGCGGCTCTAATTGTGGAAAATTAGCTGGGTAAAGGCTGCTGCAATGGCATAGCGGATCTGATGGTCATTCTTTTCATGTGCATATCTTGTTTATGGAGTATGAAAGCAATGTTAATTTGAAGGACATTTTTGTTGCAGGCAGGCCTATCACGTCAACCATTTGTGCTGATACAGGTTTAGCACAAATCTTTTCCTACTCTCATTGTTTTCTTTACTCAATTTATAGTTGTTTATGCTAAAATATTAGACAGAAAACCTCTTTTTAGGCTTCTGCTCTTAGTGGCGTCCATTCTTTAATGTTCAGGATAGATAAAATCAACTTTGAGTTGAAAGAAACAATTGAATTTGCCATACTATAATTCATTGGAAAACTTAAGTCTTTAAAGCTTGAATACTTCAATCTTCAAGCCAAGATTTGACAATTTTGTTTTTTTGTTCTAAAGTAAATTGGTAACTCATATAATAGATGGACATTCCTGTCATTGAAGAAGCTGCCGAAATGTCTCCCTTCATCCATCCGTAGAAAGTGTAATATGTGAAGGAAAATGCCATTAGGTAGGAAATACTTGAAACTAGCAAAATATCTGTTATCAGAATGTCTTGTAGTAGGATTTCTTTTTTCTTTAATATTGATCTTATAGGCTATCCCTTTACTCATTCTCTCTTTAAACCCTTAATACGAAAGTGATGCTGTGATAGCTTTAACATGATGCTATACATTGATGATATTGTCTCAAGTCTTTATGTGATGGCTCCTTAATATAATTATGTATGGATGATGATTACCCAAATTTCTCTAGGGCCCCCCAGGTACAGGGAAAACACAAACCATCCTTGCGCTCCTAAGTGCAATCTTGCATGCTAGTCCAGCAAGAGTTGTTTCCAAGTGAGCATTTAGCCCATTTTTTACTTTTCCTCATCTGTCTTACATTCTCTGGGATTTTATGATATCATACCTTTTAATCTCTTATGGTTATTGATGCTCTTTTTTCCTTGTAGCGGTGGATTTCGAGAAATTAAATGCGGGCCAGAACTACCCCTTCATGAAAAGTATGTTTGATTGCTTGCTAATTTCCTTTGTGACTGATGTGTTAATTTGTTTCAACTACTTTCGTGAACATAAAGGCCCTTGCATTGTGACCAACCATGTCTACTTCTCTAGACTTGTTGGATTCTGTGTCAAAACTGATATGGCACTGTTTGGTGACTTCTCTTTGACATATTGCTTGGAACTTCTGATTTAAGCATAAAGTAGCCATGTATCCTCCATCTCATGCATTGTATTCTCAGTAAGCTATTATGGTAAAGATGTTCCAACTCCATGTAAGCAATTGTTTCAATTACTTGATTGTGGATTCAGCAATTGTCCTTCCTGTTTATTTAACAATTATTTACTCTTCGCACAATGAGAGTGTTAATGTAGTTTCCGTCAACATTAGCTATTGTGATGAACTTATAGACTTCTATTGCAAAATTCATATCTATTGATTTGGTGGATGGTACTATTAAGAATTTCCTATCCTATTGCCCGCTTACATCAATATTCTTCAAGTATATTGTCCAAATATTTTATATAATTCTTTAATGCTAAGATATCTAACAAATGTTCTAAAGTTTTGAGTAAGAGATTATATATGGACGACGCACTAAAACCTATTGTTTCTCACAAAATGGAAAAACTTGCATTGTTTGCAGGTACAATCATTGGCAACGTGCATCTCCATGGTTAATGGGTTGTAATCCTAGGGACTCGATTATGCCTATAGATGGTGATGATGGCTATTTTCCTACAACTGGAAATGAGTTGGTAAGTTGGTTTTGGACATGATAAATCATCATTTGGTAAGATATTTCCTAATCTAACTTGAGTGGCGCAGAAACCAGAAGTTGTCACTTCCAGTCGCAAATACCGTGTTCGAGTGTTAGTATGTGCCCCATCAAACTCTGCCCTTGACGAGATTGTGTTGCGCCTTCTTAGGAATGGTACTAGTTTTTCTTTACTAGCAGAAGCCTATAACTTATTGTAATGTTTGCTTTCTATTAGCTTGTGATAAATTGCTGGGTGGACCTTGGTCTCGTTGCTTGTTTCATTTAATTATAATGTTTTCCTGTCAGCTTGCTCAGTTTGTAGTTTATCATATGGCTTATTTCGCCTAAAGTTGCAGTCAAGAAAATAATTTTGAAATAATCATTGATAGAGATTCAATTTCATTATCTTTCTTCAGTTATCTCCTGTTCATATATTCTCCTTCCTGGAAATATATGCATATTTTCCCTTCTTATTTCTTTGTAAATCCAGCTTATCATGTTATTTCAAATTTTCAGAGAGGACATACCATCAGGGTTATAGCAGTAATCTGATTGCTGTGGAAATTTGATGGCTAGCTTCAAAAGAAAATTCATTTTGTTTTGATGATGAAGAACAAAACACTGCACAAGAGCAACAAGCTTTAGGTGACTAAATTGCACCAGATAGTTCTTACTAGTAAGCACAAATGCCAACCCAAAGGAAAATTAAAAAGAGAATAATGTTGCTTTTCTCAAAATATTCTGTTTCTTATCAAAAGCCTTGCTCCATAAAGTTGCTTCAGCAATACGGTTGGTTGCTATGACTGAGCTGGTATTCTTTATTTTCTTTTGGCTGGAGTATCTAAGATGTTGATGCATGTGGGATGAAGATGACTTTCTTTTCTTAGAATTTAACTGGGGAAGCTCAACAACTGAAATGATCAATTGAACCAGCACTTTTTTACTGCTCTTCCATTTGTTTGTTTTCTTCTTCTCTCTCTATCTTTGTCTCTCTTTAAGTTAAAGTGGATTTCATCCTTTTTTTAAAAATATCTTTTCTGTCTGATAAATTTGTAATAACATTTAAAAGAAGCCATTTAAATCATCTATTTCTGTTGACTCGAAAAGTTGCCCTACCTGACCACCTTTCTGCTTCCTTCTGATCTATTTAGATATTAGTTGATGCTGAGATTGACTTCAACCAATCTCTTATCTTTTGTATCAATCTAAAACTATAAGGCATGCTGTTTATTGGTAATATGGGACGTGAATTTTGAACGTTCTTATTATTCTCATTTACAGGTATCTGTGATGAAAATCTCCGTACTTACAATCCTAAAATTGTTCGCATCGGTCTTAAAGCTCATCATTCTGTCCAGTCTGTCTGCATGGATTACCTCGTAAGTAGCTGCAATTGTAAAACTTCATCTTGGCTATTGTTGCTGCTTCTATTAATGCTTGGAAGTTCTTAAATAGACCCTTAGGCTTTATATACTGGAACGTTTAAGGACGGAAGTTGATGTAGTTTGAAACAGGGCAAAATGTGGTTTTGTACAACACCCAAATGATAATCTTTATAGTTGATCTCCATTGTCTTTCATATTAAAAAGAAATAAAAGAGAAACTCGTGGAATAAAGTTCTAATATTTGGTAGTTTTCAAATTCTCTTTGTTAATGGAAAGCAAAAATAAAGACAAACATGATTTCTGAAGTTGTGCATGCAGTGGCTGGCAACATTTCTTTTTTGACTATTTGTTGAATCATTCAAGTGACTAAATCAATCTGTCATTTTCTGATTCCTGCTGGTGGACTATTAACTTCTATCCTGAATACTAGCTTATTATATAATGCAGGATTGTCTACAACAATGAACATGTTGTTGTCTAAGCCTTAACATGTGTATGTTTGAGTGTTTGCTAGGACCGTGGTTTACTGAGTTTTTTCCCTTTGCAGGTGAAGCAAAAACAAGCTGATTCGGCGGCTGATAAACAGAAACATGGAGCTTCTGGAGGGGATACAGACAGTATTCGTGTTTCTATTCTGGAAGAAGCAGTAATTGTATGCATATTTTGTCTTGTGCTGAACTTAAAATCTTCGATGTGATGCTGATTTTGCTTAAATATGGCAGGTATTTTCCACTCTCAGCTTCAGTGGTTCAACACTATTTGGTAAATTGAGTCATGGTTTTGATGTGGTTATAATTGATGAAGCTGCCCAAGCTGTAAGTACTTATGACTTCATGCATTCTTGTTAATGCACTTCTTTTGAAACTTAATTCCCTTGTTACTTTTTCGATTTAATGTTGGCAAAGGATAAAGCAATTGAAATATTTACTAAAGAATTTAAATAGACATGGATCATATCTTCTAGTTAGTTGTCTGCATTTCTGATAAATGCTCCACTTGCTTTAAAGAAGAAAGCTATCAACACTAATAATAATAACATAAGAAAAGCCATTTGTGCCGCTAAATTGATGTCGGAAGAATAGAGGACACCTTAACTTTGTGATGAAACTCTTACAAATTGTAGAATCGAGGGTTGCTGGAAATTTAATTCTGTTAGAATTTGAGGTTTTAGGCTAGAATTTATGAAATAATGAATTAATAAAATACAGGATAGATTTAGGAATCACTCATACGTTTCTATCAAGCACCAGGAATTACATTTAGTATTTGGACAAACGACAGTATTGGAATGACACTAATAGGCCTCTAGAAACCTCAAGGCATTTAGAACTTGAGTTTGCTTATAATTCCAGGCCCAGCATGTATTTTCCTGTACTTCCAAGTCCTTCTCTTATGATTTATGCATTTTACTGTTAATAAATTTTGTTCATTTCGATTGGTTAATCAGTTTGCACAAATTTTTAAATATATGTTCATCCAGCTTGTCTCATACACATGGGTTTTCATTAAACAGGTGGAACCGGCAACTCTTGTTCCTTTAGCCAATGGATGCAGACAAGTTTTTCTGGTATTTCGTTCAAATAATTATACTACTACATTTTTCGTGGAACTTTTGCCAAACCTAGTGATAGTTTATGAGAAGGCACAACAATTTTTTAGTTATACTTTATGCTGTAAGCCTTGTTCTAGTTCTTGTGTGTGGTATCTTTACCTTGTTGAACAGCAATTGAGACCTCAGTAAGAACTGCCAATTCTCATAATAAATGATGTTGCATGTACAAGCTTGTGAACTAGTTCCCTTTTCAATATCTTTGTGTAGTTGGTAATATTTGACCACATGGTCAAATTAAAACTGTCCTTTTCTCTTATACTAAGATTTGATTTTAGGTTGGTGATCCAGTTCAATTGCCTGCGACTGTAATTTCTCCTGTTGCAGGGAAGTTTGGGTATGTGATTGTCATTTTATCTTTACTTTGTTGTTGCCATTATGAGCCTGTTGGTGTCTTTGTAGTAACATGCCTGGTGTTTTTCTTGATGAATTTAAAGTTATGGTACAAGTCTGTTTGAGAGGTTCCAAAGAGCTGGCTATCCTGTAAATATGCTGAAGACACAGTATCGGATGCATCCAGAGGTTAGGCTTGTTTTTGTTGAAGATAACCTTATTATGCTTATTTATGATGGAGTTGCATGAAGTTCCATTGATCTATTATTAAACTCTTAGATATCTGCCGTTGCTAGTCAGTATTCACCTACTTGAACTGTACTGAGCATTTTCTCGTTGTGCATACTTTCGGATTTCCCAGTGTCTCACTATTCCAACCACAACCTATGAAACTTGCCTGACTTGTAGAACCTAATATTATTCAGAGATTTTAGATGCTTCTGGTTGACAAGGAGAGTTCATGCTCGTTATCTGTGTTATATCTGTACTTGAAGTAGCTAATTAACTTTCTGCATCTATTTTTTCCTAATTTGTCTCATTGGCGTTTATTTTTTTTAAGTTTCTTTTAGTGTCGGTAATGTTATGCATTTAATTTTTAACATTTTATAGCCCCATCAAATCAAAAAGAAATTGTCTAACTTTGGGCCCATCGACCAATCAGAAGGCTGATGAATCTTAAATAATGTTGGGATTGAGGTCTTGAGTGAGGTTCTTTCTTTTGGCCAGGCTAGGCTTGAACTGGTTTGCATTAAGTTCGTTGTGCATGTCTTGCATTAGCTTGGACTAGCCTGCCTGTGCTCAGGTCTACAATTCTAAGTTCTCTTATTAGATAAGATGAAAACCTTGATGAAGTTTGCCAACCAGATTGCTGTATTGACTTTCTTCATGTTTTTTCCTGGCTGTCTTACCTCTGTTTATAATTGTATAACAGATTCGAAACTTTCCTTCAAAAGAATTCTATGATGAGGCACTGCAGGATGCTGAAGATCTAGAAAGTAGGACATCACGCGAATGGCATCATTACCGATGCTTTGGTCCATTTTGCTTCTTTGATATACATGAAGGAGAAGAGTCTCAGCCTTCTGGAAGTGGGTCCTGGGTAAACACTGATGAGGTTGATTTTGTGCTCCTCATGTATCATAAATTGGTGACAATGTATCCCGAGCTTCGTTCGAGTTCACAGCTAGCAATTATATCCCCCTATAGATACCAAGTCAAGCTTTTCCAGGATCGATTTCGTGATACTTTTGGGCAGGATTCTGCAAAATTTGTAGATATTCAAACTGTTGATGGTTTCCAGGTAAGCTGTAGCTGCTCCATTGTTCCTTTTGTTATACAGCTTCTTAATATGCTTTCTGTGAAAATCTTTGATGTACGGTTTTTTTTTTCCAATATTTGTTTTTCGGACCACCAAAAGCATTGGTATAGTTGTCATTTTCAATTGCTATTGAGGTACTGGTCAATCAATCAGTCACCGGACTAGTAGCTAGCCTTTCAATCCTAATCTTTTTGGAAAAGGGATCCCAATATTTCAGAAACTGTATTTTAATGGAAACTGATGAACTTTAGATGCCTTTACTTTCCAGGGTCGTGAAAAGGATGTTGCAATTTTCTCATGTGTTAGAGCAAGTGAAAATCGTGGCATAGGTTTTGTTTCTGATTACCGGAGAATGAATGTTGGCATCACCCGAGCAAAGTCCACCGTGCTGGTATGAAAATTTGTCAACATGCAACTTCTTTTACCGATACTTACGATCAATTTGGGACTGTTAGGTTGTCGGGTCTGCATCAACTTTGAGGCAGGATGAACATTGGAACAACTTACTGAAAAGTGCTGAGAAGAGGAATCTGTTATTCAAGGTAAATAGTCACACAAGTCTTCCATTTGAAGAAATCTTCTACCTCACTAACCAATATCCACTATACTCTGCATAACTTTTGCCCCCCTTTGAACAGATTTCTAATGTCAAATAACTTGTACAAGCTGCTCTTTTTGATCGAGAAAGTGTAATATTGCAGGTATCCAAACCCTATACCACATTTTTCAATGATTCAAATCTTGAAGCTATGAAGGCAGGTATGGAGAAAGAACTTCTCGGTGTATCGGAAACGCAAGATCTGGAGAATTATGAGATGTATAGTGGCAATGGAGTTGCTGATCAAGGACAAGCAGATGAGAATGAATTTGGAGATGGGGATGGAGACATGGAAATGGATGATGGAGGCGTTGATGATGACTGAAGGCCCCCATCTGCTTTTATTAACTATGCACAAAACTATAGTAATTATAAGAGATGCAGAAGTGAAAAAGCCAGAAGAAGTTGATGAATGCTCATGCTAACTGGTGAATAGCATCAACTACAACTTCAGAATAACAGAAGAAAAGCAAGGAAGGAATGGAGTTTGGAAGCCATTGAAGATAACTTTTCAGATTTTCCGAGTAATTTTGACATAGATAGAACTAGAAAATTTTCTGCAGAAAAGGACACAAACTGGGCTTGAATTGATTTGCAGTAACACTTTTTGTAGGAGAGATGTGAAGCTGAATTGATTCTCTGATGGCCTTCTTTTATCTATTTCATTTCTCATGATAAAACAATCAAAAAGAGCAGATGTACTATTTCATGATGCAAACTGCTTGTATGTAAATGTGGCAATTTGATTTAATTTAACGAGGCATTGGGCTAGACTCGAATTTAAATTTAAAAAGAACTTTGAATTAGATTTTGGTATTAAAATTTGATTAAGAGGGTCGGGTGACGGATACTGATTGTATGCAGTCTTTTTTTAATATTTTACGAAGAGGCTCTTTTTACGATTCAAATGCTTTTTAGCTTTGTCAATTGCTTTAAAGTTAACCATTAAAAGGGTTGTTTCAGTATACAAGACTCTTCGTTTTATGAGAGTAATGAGTCATAAGAGAAAATTTTTTTATTAAAGGGAAAAAGTACAAACAGCGAGCTAGATTAATCTGGGGATACTGATCTCAATTATGTCCTCTATGAGGATCAATTGACACTCGTTAGGTGCGAATACAAAAGTGATAACCCCTATTTCGAAATTTACAGCAAAATTAGCGAGCCAGTCAGCACTCTTATTACCTTCTCTATAAATATAATGGGGTAAGATTATCCGATTACGATTGAGTAGTTCATTAATGCCCAAAATGAGCGGATTAAGAGACGTGATACGGTTAGTAGAATCAGAGAGAAGACTGGATACCACTTGTGAATATATTTTTTATTCCACCTTCCGAAATCCTAAGTACAAGGTCAGATTGAGCCCTGAATAGACGCCCCAAAGTTCTGCTGCAACTGAGAAACACCGACTAATATTCTGGACAAAATCCCCTAGCCAATCACCATTGTTGTCGCGAAGAAGGTCCCCTGCGGTGGCTAGCCCTAAAGAATGTTTGCGCGCCCCATCGGTGTTTAGTTTTACCCATTCAGGAGCGGGTCTATTCCAGCCAATTAAGTGCTCCCGTTGGGGTCGGGGACCGCAATTGGTCGTGCTTTGCCATTCCGAGGCTTGGTGGATTTGCAAACATATTCCAAAATAGTGGTAGCAAGAGTGACCAGGCAGGAGAATTGGGTCTCAAAAAGGGACTGGTTTCTCCAGAACCATAGAAACTAGCAAGTTGTGCCAAATATGAGGGACCAATCATGGCCACCGATCTGGCGATGCATGTGAAGGTTGACCTGGAGCCAATCAGAAACAGAAAGGTCAAAAAAGTTAGGTAAGAGTACGTGAATAGGAAAGGAGTACCATAGCCTTTTTGCCCTGGGACAGTCTCGCATAACGTGGATGGAGGACTCTTCCTCCTTACATTGGGTGCACTCGGCAGTCGAAGTCGGGTGTCGACGAAGCCGTTGCTAATTGGTTAACAATCAGTCATGAGCCAATAACCAGAGGAAGGATCGGATGCATTGAGGACCGGCCCAGTGCCAAAGAGTCTTCTAGTGCGTAGGAGCCTCCTAAGGGGCCTGTTTTATAATCATGGTGTACGCGGTGGCTGTAGTGAAATGTCCGGATTCCAACCTCCCTCAAGTCAACGTATTCGGCCCGAAGTGAGGTAGTTTGGTTGGCAAAATACCTGCAATGGACATGCAAACAAAACGAGGAAGTAATAACTGAAATTTATCCCAACGCCAATTGCTTGAAGTGTCGGTGTAGTGCTTCACTCGCAGGTCGAAATTAGAGTGGGGGATAGGAGCGAGCGCGTGAGCAATGAGCGGTCCCAAGTTTGCCACCCAGGAGTCCAGCCAGAATCTTGCCATCGAATCGTCACCAACAACCCATTTTATGCCATGAAGGACGTGGTGCTAAATAACTTTGATGCTCTTCTAGATCATGGAGCTACCTGCGGCCTATATGGAGGCGGGCAGGTTATTAACATCAAAATTATATTTGGTAGAAAGAATTTGAACCCATAACTTGTTCGGCTATGAGATTAGGGTCCATCCAAGTTTGGTTAACAACGCATCATTAGTTTCCCTAATTTTGCGATTACCCAGGCCCCAGTTCTTTTGGTTGGCAGATTGTGTCCCAAGCAACGATATTAACTTTTCTGGCACCTAGAGAAGAGGCCCACAAAAAGTTGCGCATAATTTTTCCAAGTCATCACAAAGTCTTTTGGGAAGGTACATTGTCTGCATTGTATAAAGGGTAAGAGCAGAGATGACTGTTTGAGTCAGAGTAGTCCATCCAACAAGCGATAAAAGATTTACGATTCATCCTGAGAGACGTTGTTCAACCTTATCCAGGATGAACTAGTACGTACTCTTGTTGACTCTTGCATTGAGTAAAAACACTCCACCGTAGCAACCTAAATCAATAGTTTGCTTAAAACTCAATTCTCTACTCAACTGAAGGGCGTTGGAATGGTGGACATTCTTGGAGTAATAAAAACGAATTTCTCGACTACTTTGTTGGATTATACTTATAATCTTTTGATTATAAAAGAATAATTTTATTAATTGTTTTAAAGCTCGCATTATTTGTTCACAGTAAATATATAAAAATAATATATATTTTTAATACATTGAATGATATTAAAAGTTTTAATATAAATAAAATCCTTTATTATTAAATTTTATTTAAATGAAAATATTATATAATTAATATTAAATAATAATTTTATCTAATTTTTTTAAAATAATAACAAAGGTTACCAATTGGCAATGTCTTATCATACATGTTCCGGAAACTGACAGCTGACAATTGCCATGTAACAAACTGACAACTACTCTCTGGTTGCCCTTTTCTTTTTGCCAATTCTGCCCTTTCGACCAAACTCACTCCCCCGAATCCCTCCAAGTGTCATAGCCCAGTCCCCAGTCCCAACCTTTACAACACTTTTTTTTTCTTAAATATCAACTCTCACTGTCACTACACTAATATTATTTTAAGCTCTCCCCTTCTCTCTTTCTATATATAAATTATATATAAATTATAATTCTAAAATTATAAACAACAATTAATATAAATTGCGTTGAGACGTATAGTCTGGTTAGTTTAAAATTATAAATAAAAAATTAATAAAAATAACAAATAATGATTAAATGTAATAGTGAAATAATAATAATAATAATAATAATAGAAAAAGTAAGTAATAATTTTTGAAGCACAAAAAATAAAATAAAAACTAATTTGAAATATATAACAATTAGAATTTTAAAAAATGATAAGTTAAATAAAATTTTTAAAAATTTGAGTGGGGTTGGATTTTTGTATTTGAGTGAGTGCGTGAGGCTATATCTACATATATATATAAATATAAATATAAATATATATATATATATATTATATGTATGTGGTGATGCCGATCAGGTCAAAGACCAATAAACAAATGCCACGCGAACAATCAATAGACTCGTTCCTCCAACAAAACCAACTAGATCACAACCTAACCGCCATAACCATGGACGATCTTCTCAAAAACATTTACTCTCCACCCTCCGATCCCGTTAACAGTAACAAGTCGGTGGACGATGTCTGGAAGGATATCGTGGAGGGCGGCGAACAAAGGCGGGGCGACGGAGAAATGGAGGGGATGACGCTGGAGGATTTCTTGACCAAGGCAGGGGCAGTTAGGGAGGAGGATGTCAGAGCTGTGGCCGCCGCTTACAGTCATCCAGTCGTTAATGGTAATATTAATGGTAATAATTACAATAATATGAATAATGTTAATAATTGTCCTGGAG
>JANIJH010000224.1:2876161-2908472 GCA_024520975.1 Erythroxylum areolatum | reverse complement strand
GGAGGGGGAGGGGGAGGGCAGTACCCGAATAATAATCATGGAAATGGAATGATAGTAGTGGAAGGAGGTGTGGGGAGGGGGAGAGGGAAGAGAAGGGCAGCGGCGGCGCTGGAGGAGGCTCCGGTGGATAAGGCCACCCAGCAGAAGCAGAGGCGTATGATAAAGAATCGTGAATCTGCCGCCAGGTCCAGAGAACGCAAACAGGTGTCTCTCCAATACTGATTTCTCATGATTTGCTGCTGTTTTGAATCGTTAATGAATTTGGTGATTCAGATTAACGACTTTTCAAATGTTTTGTTTGTTTCTTAAAAAATCATGATTTTGTTTGTCAGTCAAAAAGAAGATTTTTACTTTTGATCAAATTTTAGGGCTGGAGTTTATAAAGAAGAAATTCGAGCTAACGGTAGGTCTAGGAATTGCTCATGCATTTTGCAACAAGAAGTGAAATCATTAGGACAAACAAAACTACTAGTAGGTTAGTTGGAATCAAACCTAATTCTAGAAATTACTCTTTAAACAGAAATCTTTAAAATTCCCACACAACCCTCTGCTAAACTAACTCCTTTTCCTTGCAACAAAACTAAATCTAATCGCTTGAATGGACCGATACTATGATTGTTGAAAAAAATGATGAAAACAGATTTTTAAGACCTTTCCATACTTATTATTGATCTCTTGGATAAGAGTAATTTCTTTTTCAAAGTTCCTCTTGTTTTCTCCTCAGAAACTACTTTAACTTTGGAAGATAGCAGGGCATAAAAAGGCATTGATAAACAATGAAAATCATGAATAAGGGTAAGATTTAGATATTCAGATAGTTGAAATGCTAGCCTTCTTTCATTCAACAGAATGGTTTGAGTTGATCAATTAGCAACTTTTGTACCAATTTCCTTCTACTGAAAGTCAGAATGATCTTGAACCAATAACATCTGGTGACAATGAATAATTTTGAACCGTGGGGGTCCTTTGAAACCTGGTTTCTAGTAGAGGATGAGCATGAACTGTGGATAGTGAATGGCGTCCCTCTCTTAGGCACATGAGCAAGAGGAAGGTTGAGATCAATTTTTAAACGAAGGCAAATATTTATGTTTTGATCCTTCAGTCCCTCATGGAGGCAGCATTTTATTATAAGACAATCTATCAGGATCAATGAGAGCCTACTTGACAGAAAATGAGACCTCTGTCACTTGGCATTTTAGCTTCTAGGATGGGAAGAACATGCAGAGAGTGATAAAGGGAAGAAAACATAAAGTCCTGTTAATACTTGGCTATAAAGTGGTCTAAGCTCAGTTTATGTAGGTCTTTGTGTTTATTACGTTATGGGTGGGTGACGACTGCGTATAAGGTAATTATTGATTTTTGGTAGTTGAATCAAAAAGTGCTTTGCTTATTCAAACTGTTTTTGATGAAAGCTTTGTACCATTCCAATTGGTTTTGGTTACTGAATAAAATTTTATTTCTTCTGATGTGCAGGCCTACACAGTTGAGCTGGAATCTTTGGTGTTGCAACTTGAGGAGGAAAATGCACGACTACGAAGAGAAGAGGTAAAAGAATATTGATCTATAGGCAAACTCTTCTTCGTGCATAAACAAGATATTCTGGAGCATGAATGGAAAAAGAAGATCAAATTATTAACAGTGAAAACAAGGTCATATGTGGCATATAATTTAAATCGATGTAGGAGTGTATGGTTGATCATGGACAGAACACCGGAGATGTATTTAACACAAATTCGCATTTGTTTGGAGTTCCACGTTAAGAAATGTGGTATATTTAACCCATTTTTAATGAGCCATTAATGAAATGTGCTATATGCTGATGATTATTAAATTTTGTTGCACATCTAATTATTATGAATCTATGATTCCTTCATTGTACTGTTCATACAGGTTTTATTATTTGTGCCACTGCTCCTTGTGCATCTCCTTTAAAAGGCTTATATAATAATCTTATTATTTGCTCCATTAATCTTATTATTTGCTTCATTGCTGATTAGTGCATACCTCGTTTTCCACCTTTCCAAGCCATACTCTTAGTTGAGCTATGCTGCTTTACACCATATATAACTAGATTCTTTACATGCTGATAAGTACATGGATCAAAAATATCATACTACATTCACATGACAAGCACATTAATGCACGTTACTTAAATAGTAACATGCCATTTCTTCAAACTTCTCTGAATTGTGAATTTTTTTATTGCAGACTGAACACAATGAAGAGAGATTGAAACAGGTTTGTTAATATCTCTGTTTCACGTTTTGGTAAATTTGTAATCATGTCTTTCTGAATGGTGCTTTGCATACAGAAAGGATGTGTTTCTTGTTCCCTTCTAAACAAAATTGGGAGTCAGTTCTCTCTTTTTGTTGATCCATAGGTAGGTGGTCCAATATGTTAAAAATGGACGAATTCTGTAAAGAACATTGGAATGTGAGAAATGCATGTTGAAGCACTTTATTGATTTTGGTTAAACAATGTCCGATAAGATCCTTTCTGACTTTATGTTCTTAACATGAAAGTTACAATCTACCAAGGGCAAACATAGTATTTTTTGGGGAAACTAGAGCTTCTCATGCCATGCCTGAGCTTTGGTTTGACTTAGCTCTGCCTCTGAATATCCATTGTGGTTCTCTCTTTTGTGCAGCTCATGGAGAACCTCATTCCGGTCGTGGAGAAGCGAAGACCACACTCCGTTCTTCGGAAGGTACATTCGATGCAGTGGTAGATGTTCTTAATTAGTGATTGTAATAAGAATTTATATAGGTGTAAAAGAGGAAAAAGGAAAATATATTGACTGCTTGTGATATTTAACTGTAGTATGAAATGTTCTTTTGTAAAGGGAAGCCAAAGCTGAGTGCAGGGCTTGAACTCAAATCCAGAAGTTATTATTCGTATAGTGAGAAATAAGAATTATATTGATAACGTGTCAAAATGTTTTCTCCATTTCAATTGGCTTTTATATAACAACTCTAGCATTTTCGTCGCAGCGTATTATCATACCATTTTCGTATTAGAGTTCTTTACAACTTCATACAAATTACTGTTTTGATTACGTCTAATCTTTTTAGAGGAGAAATGGAGAGTGCTTCTTTGATCACACTAACAATAACGTCACCGATATAACCATATCGTCAATTACTCGCTTGTATCATTCGAGTACACATCTATTTTTGGACTTCGCTGATATCTGCTACATTCAAATGAGTCTTAGATTGGACCATATCATTTTTTAATTTTGAGATTGGCTTTTTTTTACTCGCAAGAGTAAAATTACATATTATTGGACATCTTTGAATTTCACGATTACCTGAAATTTTCAGATTTTTAATGAAAATTTTAATTCAATCAAAAAAATAGATTGAATTAGTTTTAAGTTAAACATAATAATTTTCTAAGAATTAAGTAATAGATTAAATTTTTTTAAAAAAGCTTGTATATGATTGTAATTGGAATATTGCCTTTTTTTTTAGCATTTTTAGAGATTGCTAAAAAAGAGCTTCTTCTCGCTAACCGGAACGACGCCGCTGTTTTTATAAAAAGAGGACTTTTAGACGTCAGATGAATCCAATTTATTCTTAGTAACCATTTTGAAACAAGTTACAGATCTTATTCCATTATAAGAAGATTTTGCAATGATTAAACCTGTCGGATCATTTTTTTATATATATTTTAGAAGAGTCTCAATTACGAGGAGATATTTTTAAGTCATTTATTCTTAGACTAATTCTCGCTTGAGTAGGGTAAGTCCCTTGCGAAAAGTAAAGCTCTGATTCCAAGTTTTAAACGGCTTCATATATAAAGGCGGTTCGAATCCGCGACCTCACTTAAACCAGGAGAGTTCTTTATCAACTTAATTGAAAAAAATGTTGATCCTTCAAAAGTTTTAAATATCTAATTTTTTACCTTTTTATTTTAACTTATTTTAATAATTTAATTGTTAAAAATTAATTAATTAATAACTAAATTAATTAATTTCTATAATTTTTATAATAAAAATTAATTAATTAATAACTAAATTAATTAATTTCTATAATTTTTATAATAAAAATTAATTAATTCTTATAAATTAAAATAATCTAATTTAATTTTTATTTAATAATACTTTTTTATTAAAATTTAAAATTTTATAAATAATAAAAATATTTTAAATATATTTTTAATTCTTTAATATTTATTTAATTTTATAATAATTTAATTCTGATTAAACTTTTAAATCTTAAATATCGGTTTAATTTTTAAAGCATGAGATATAATTTTAAACTTAAAATATCATGAATTTAATAAAATAATTCTCTTAAAATTTATAAATATAACAATAAAATTTGTGTTAGATTAAATTCTAATATTTATGAATTTTATAATAAAGTCAAACTAAATAAAGCAAATAGATTTATTAACATCACTAAGCTCCTTTATACGAGTTATGAAAAATAGAAAACAGCTGCGTATCGGAGGAAAGCCAGCAAGTCATGCATAAAGTAAATCACAATAAAAAGTAAAAAAGGAAAGAAGAAGAAGAAGAAGGACAAATCTGGAATCAGAAACCCTAAGGCCGAAGCCAAACAGACGAAGAAGAAGAAGAGAACTACACGAACCAAACACCCCAAATCCCTTCATTTTCTCTCCTTAAGCTACTTCTTCTTCTTGTCGGCCAAAACTACGAATATTTGCTGGTTCTCTGATTCTTCTCAACGACATGCACTCCCGCGATTTGATTTGGAAGTAACAAAGGAAAGAAAAAGAAGAAGAATACAACCACAATGGCGTCTAAAGGGCCTAGGTCTAGGCTCGATCACGATTCTAGAACTCGCCGTCAAAAGGTGATATTTCTCTTTTTTACATTTCTTTAGGTATTGTAGTGCAGTACGGAAGGCAGTCATTTTTCTTTGGTTTGAATGGTTTTGAGCTAATGGGTTGGGTTAGCGTCAATCTGCTCAGTTAGTTTTATTATTTTGCTCGGCGTAAAGTTGGGGTTTTTAGTTGAAGAAAGCTTGTTTCTTGTTTTTTTTCTCCCTTTTTGATCTTTTTGTTCATTATATGGGGTGACAGGATCGCTTGAATTCTTCATTGTACTTGGATTGCTGCATTTGGTTTGTGGATACTTGTGATCTTTCGTTTCTTTCTCTTGGTTTTGGGACATAGGGTTACTAGTTTATTGATCAAGAAAAAAAACCAAGACTCAGTAGGCAGAGATGGCGGTGCATGTGTTTAAACTGTTTTTGAAATTCTTGGGGTTTGTGGAATATAGTTGATGGAAGTTACTTGGGTTATTTGCAATTCTGTCAACTAATATATCTACCTCCTGTGTTTAAGAAGAAGCTATTCTTGTCGTTTTCTTTTCTTTTTCACGCACATCTTCTGAATTAAAACTTGTTCCTGCTAGTATATATACTGTCATTTAATTGATATGGCATACCACTCACATGAGAGGAAGAAATAATTTGCTATTTGGGTTCCCGAACATGTTCATTATTATTCTTCATTGTGATATCATGGTTCAATTTTCTCTTGCTTGTATTGGATTCGATTGTCTTGATAGTGTGAAACACAGCAAAATTATTTTTCTAGGACTAAATTCAAGGAGTAGAAAGGATTTCCTATGTTGTAGGTTTTATCTTGTTAATTAACGGTAGAAGATGCCGCTTCACTCTAGAAGTTTAAAATATGCTAGTGACTGAGTCTCTGATTAGTTGGTGCCAGCCTTTTCTCTCTTTTTTTAATCTTTCATTTTACGATTTAAATCCAATTGTAGGCACTTGAAGCTCCAAGGGAGCCCCGTCGTCCTAAAACGCATTGGGATCATGTTTTGGAAGAGATGATTTGGTTGTCAAAGGTAATTAACCAGTTGAGGTCTTCAAGATTTGATTGTTTTGGTCGTTACTTTGAAGGAAATAGGCTTTATCTGCATATTTTGTGAGTTCTTGTTTGTAATCAAGCTGGTTGTCTGCAGGATTTTGAGTCTGAGAGGAAGTGGAAATTGGCTCAGGCAAAAAAGGTTGCATTGAGAGCCAGCAAGGGCATGGTAGATCAGGTCACCAGGGGTGAAAGGAAATTGAAGGTTCTCCTTTTCTTGGACCTATTTCGCTGGAAATTATAATAGGTTACCTGTGAAAGGGATTGCAGTAATTGAAGAATGGACTGACATTGGCCATGGATTTTAGAAATCAACAAGTAGAATATGAATTTCACTATCAGCATTTATCTATATGATTGTTAATGTGAGCTTTTCACGGTGCTTAGGAAGAGGAACAACGTTTGCGAAAAGTTGCACTTAACATTTCTAAGGATGTGAAGAAGTTCTGGACTAAAATAGAAAAGCTGGTAAGTATCCTTTATTGCTTCATGTTGTGGGAGATTTTATTGCTTGTGCGAGGGTTTGAAACTGTATTGTTGTTTCTCCAGGTACTTTATAAGCACCAGATGGAGCTTGATGAGAAAAAGAAAAAGGCACTTGATAAGCAGCTCGAGTTTCTTTTAGGACAAACTGAGAGGTGATTCTAGGTTGTCTCCCTTTAATATAATGGAGCTTGGTCGATGTATTTTTTTTGGTTTGTAGGTAATTGATTGTTCTTGGGTTACATTTAGGTACTCCACAATGTTAGCAGAGAATCTAGTGGATAAGCCATATTTGCCACATCCTGTGCTGAATCAAGCAGGCATCTCTGAGAGGGAAAGTGACGAAAAAGATAGTGATGGGCCTTCCAAGTCTAGTGATGGTAAGCAGAGGCTTATTTATATATATCTTTTAGTATCGTTACTAAGATGATACTTGTTAGGAAGTAATGGACAGTACAAGGTAACTGCCTTTTAATGGAACCATCCATTTTTTACTTTGATTAGATAAAAAATGTCTGAAGTTACCTACTAGTGCGGTTATCAAAGATGGTGCAATGTATAATTTGAAAAACAGGTTGGTTAAGTAACTTAATAGTTAAATCATTAGTCCAATTATAGTATATAAATAGAAACTTAATGATTTGTTGGAGAAAGATCACTAAATTATCTTTTCATTAATTCAAATTAAAAATGATTCATAATGGTGACAGTAGAAGACTGGATCCGACAATAACAGAATTTTGTGTTTTTATTTAATTTCAAATAGAATATTAAAGCTGGTTCATAATGGTGTCAATAGAAGATCAGATACGATAATAATAGAATAATGCCAAACAACTCTGAACAACATGTAATTTCAAATTTTTAAATTGATTGTTGCAATATAATGCTATAATTTAATGTTAGTCCAAGTGATATCTGTAATCTAATTTAATAATTATTATATGAATAAATAAATCGAACTTAATAGTTAAGTCTATATTTAATTACAATTTGTTCAAACCACAATGGAATAAGATCACATCTTGTGATTCACTGTTTGCTCTTCTATTAGATTTTTTATTTTACACATCATCCATAATATCCTTAATTGGTTTTGCAGAAACATAAGGTATATCTTCTTATCCATATTCCTTTCTTTGTCATTCCAGAGCCTCAATTGTATGCTGCTGAAAATGATGAGGACTTTGATGTGCAATCAGAGGATGAATCTGTGAGTTTCTATTTTTCTCTATGCATTTTTGTATTATTTTGAATGCCACCAAACCCTTCACATAAGGAGTAACCTAGAAAATGTACTCACAACTTACAAAAGCTGTGTAATTCAAAAATTGTGATTATTGTTAGAGCATCATGTCCCTACAAACAATTAGATGAGTGTTACTTTGTTGTGTACATTTTTCGTTTGATCTTGGAAACACAAATAATGGGGGATATTGGGTTTGATTGTAAGCTACTTCTATCTGATATAGAGTTAACTATAAATTTTGGGATACATCAACACAAGTACATGAAAAAAGCTACTTCTATAATTAAACTGTGATCAATTTTTGTTTTCCAAAGAAAATACACCGAAGTCTTTGGTGGATGGCCTTCTGCAGCCTCAAATCCTTGGCAAAATTCCGTCAGGAGCAGTGATGAGTCGTCTTATTTTAATATTCATTGAGCTAGAAAGATGTTTATTGCTTATGAGATAATCTTATGTACCTTTTTAAGGATCACATCTTTTTGAGAAAATATTCAAGTTGAAATGAGATTTATCAAAATTTAAAAATAGTTAAAGATCTATTGCTAAAATACAAGTTTGGATACTTCTTTTTCAGTCTCCGTCTTATCCTGCTTTAATGTCTCAATTCTTCTATTAAATGGTTTTATTCTTCAAAATTCCAATCAAGTTCATCCTGTTAACTTTTACCAAATTTAGAAAACAATATTTTGTCTTTTCAGCCACCCATCATGTATTTTTGTTGTAATTATCTTAGTTTCTTTTTACTAAATATGTTCCTCAGTTACTCAGTTGTAAGTAGATGAATTGAGTTCTGTAACAGAATTAACTGGAAAGACTTGGTTCTAAGGATAAAAAACAGAACTCTCTAATGGAGTTAACTAAGAAGACTTCATTACTATGCCTTGGATAGTCGACTTCAGTAACAAGAAAGGTCAGAGGATTAAAATAGTTCACTTCTATAAGTATTACTAAAATCTGATTGTTCCATGAGGAATATAACATTTGATAGAGAGAGAATGATTGGAGTGGGGTAGATGTAGATTGAGAAATTCATTGTCCCTATTTTGTTCATTATTTTGATGATTTGAACTATGAATTCTGATTTGCAATTATTTATGTTGGTGTTATTAAGCTACATTGATCCAATTTTTCCGTGAATTCTATGAAACCTATGATCTTGTTTTCTCCATGCATTTTTATTGCCATGAGATTATAATTGACATTTGGTGATCTTGTTCTAGGAAGATGATGAGCACACTATTGAGGAAGATGAGGCTCTTATAACTGAAGAAGAGAGACAAGAAGAATTGGCAGCTTTGCAGAATGAAATTGATCTCCCAGTTGAGGAATTGCTGAAACGTTATTCAGCAAAGGAAGGTGAGTTGATTTCACTCTTTCTGAGTTTTGGGACATGGAGTTTGCTCAACAAGTTTGTTCTGGAATTGATTTTGTTGATTATATGTGATGCTGCATAAGGAATAAAATTTTGAAATATTGTGTTTATGGATTTCTTTTTCAATAGTCCATTTCTTTGGTTATCTGTCTCTTCTATGTTTTGGGGTCGAATAATGAAAGCAGTTTTGTTTTTCTGCAGTGTTATTCTTTTAATTATTCTTTTTGTTGATACCTGAAATTGCAGTTAGTGGAGGTAGTGATTCAGAGAAGTCTGAAACCAGAGCCACTCCATCTACAGTGGAGGAAACCTTTGGTGAGACCAAGGAACTCTGATTGACTGATATTATATTAAACTTAACAGATCTCAGGATTATTAAAGATGAAACTTCTGCAGAAAAGGAAAATGATCATTCTGATGTTAAAGATGGTGACATGAAAAGCATACTTGTTGGTGGTCGTCGTTGTGTAAGTTGTATGTGTTTATGGTTTCCAGTTTTTTATTGTTAAGTCAGTTCAATGGGCTCAACATAATATCTATTTGCTTACTGTAGGCTGAAAATAATGGAGCCTTGTCCAAATCAGAACATTTAGCTGAATTTGCAAGTTATGAAAGCAGAGATCGATCAGAAAATTTTGGGAAGCCAATAAAACAGCATAATATGCCCTATGACTTCAATGAAGAACAGGTAAAGGCTGTGCACATCATTGAGTTTGTGCATATGCACCTATACATACACGTGTGTTTTCTCTTTGCTTTAAAATGTGTTTACTGTTGGCCTTTTAATTCTTTTCCTTCATATTCTGTTGACTACTACTTGCTCCGCATGCCTAAATTATTATGAATTTTCTCGTTGAAATTTGGTATGAAATTGTTGACCTCTATGATTTTCCATATGATTTAAATATCGTAACTATCCATAGTGCTAATATTGTTAATTACCGAGGAGTATGGTTTGTTTCTTGCAATTTTTGGTAGTTATATATATATATTCAGGAATGTCTAATCCTTAAATACATGATAACCCCGGAATATATAATATATAATAAGATAAAATGGAGAAACAGAATGTCCAATCCCTAACATGTAATCATATAGCTAGCTTCTTTAGGTCTGGTTTTTATCTTGAACTTCTCATAACATGTTTTCTCCAGTCTATCTTAACAACATACCTTCTGACTGTCTAATCCTATTGTTTTCCTTTAGGAGCTATGAATAGTTGTTTGACCAACGAGTTTCATTTCGTACCATATTTGCTAATATTGGTATGTTTGGGGCAATGAAAGAAATAATGGATTAGTCCTTTATAGGCATTTTTTTGGTTTTGTTGGGGGAGGGGTTCAGAAATACTTATGGTAACCATTTGAGCCGATGAGATTGGTAATATTATTCATTAACATATTGAGCAATATAATAGGGAAATAAAGATTGTAAATACCGGTACCATACTTCAAGTAGGCGATGGGATTGCGTGATTTATGTTCTTGATGACGTAATGGCAGGAGAATTAGTAGAATTTGAAATTTGAAGAAAGTACTATAGGCATTGCTTTGAATTTGGAATCCGATAATGTTGGGGTTGTATTGATGGGTGACTGTTTTGATTGTTTTGTTCCTTTATGATGCCTACACATTCAGTATTTGTATTATCTGAGATTATATACTGTTCCTATGCTTAACATCATTTGCTTGTTCCCTATATGATGTAGGAAGATGGTGATTTTGTACTTACTACTGGGGAGGAAAAGGTACTTAATGTGGTAGCTTGTCTTTCATTATTCAGCACTTTATCTGTTTATGACTCATTGTAATTGCTCAAGCACATTGTATTTGCAATTGTCCCAACATAATGATTTGGTGCTCTGAAGGTTAGATATATTTACTGATATTGACTATCTTATTTCTAATTTACCAGGGTTTCTTCTGTTTGCTATAGTTATAGTTATCTGTTGCTCAATGACTGCATCTGTCCACTCTCTTATGGTTTATCTTCCTTTTTTGTTTGAGAAGTTTTGGGTACTCAAGAAGTGGTAGTCGATATGAGAAATGACATTACTCTTTTTCCAGTGAAAGTTCAAGCAAAATAATCTCTGCTTGTGTTTACGTGGCTTTCATGGGTTTGCAAAATGTCTTAACATTTATCATTTGGCTTCAATGATCAGGATGATGAGACAACCTTGTCAGAGGAGGATGAACTGGCGAAAACAGATCCAAAAAATGCTATAGATGAGGTAAGATTGCTTCATATATATCTTGTTCTTTAGCTTTGATGGTTTTATAGATGGCTAAGGTAGCTAATGACTGATATGAAATTATTTACGACTTCTGAAGTGCTTGTTGTTTGATTGCTTATTTGATACGTGAGCTTAATATAGCTACTAATTAACAGGTATCATTACTACAAAAGGAGAGTGAAATTCCTGTGGAAGAATTGCTTGCAAGGTACAAAAAGGTAGGTTAAACTGACTGTTTTTACTTATTAGATTTGGCATATCCATTTTGGTTGCCATGCATCACTGATGTTTTTTAAATAGGAGTGCAGCAATAGTGAAGCTTCAGAGGATGAATCTGAATATGAATCCGCTTTGTCAGAGAACGAGGTAAAACCCAAAGAAGGTGAGGATGCTAAGCTGAATCACCAAAAGAACTGTGTTAATGAACCTGTTTTACCTGGTGAATCCTTGCAAGATCTACATCCTCTTGTTGAAGAACAAGTATGTGGAGATGAAAATATCTCAGAAAGAATGGACAGTGAAGACAGGATTGCTGATGCTGCTGCAGCTGCAAGATCTGCACAGCCAACAGGCAATACATTCTCCACAACTAAAGTGCGCACCAAGTTTCCTTTCCTTCTTAAATACCCTCTTCGTGAGTATCAGCATATTGGTCTGGATTGGCTTGTTACAATGTACGAGAAAAGATTAAATGGTATTTTAGCTGATGAAATGGGGCTTGGCAAGACTATCATGACTATTGCTCTGCTTGCTCACCTGGCATGTGAAAAAGGAATTTGGGGTCCCCATCTCATTGTAGTTCCAACAAGTGTCATGCTTAATTGGGAAACAGAGTTCCTTAAATGGTGTCCTGCTTTTAAGATTCTAACCTACTTTGGCAGTGCAAAGGAGCGCAAGTTTAAGAGGCAAGGTTGGATGAAACCAAACTCTTTCCATGTCTGTATTACAACTTACAGATTGGTAATACAGGATTCTAAGGTCTTCAAGAGGAAGAAGTGGAAATATTTGATTTTGGATGAAGCCCATCTGATAAAAAATTGGAAATCTCAAAGATGGCAAACTCTTTTAAACTTCAATTCCAAGCGACGTATTCTACTAACGGGCACCCCCCTTCAGAATGATCTCATGGAGCTCTGGTCACTAATGCATTTCCTGATGCCTCACATTTTTCAATCTCATCAAGAATTCAAAGATTGGTTTTGTAATCCAATAGCAGGAATGGTGGAAGGACAGGAAAGAGTGAACAAAGAAGTCATTGATCGTCTACATAATGTTCTCCGTCCATTTATATTACGTCGATTGAAAAGGGATGTAGAGAAGCAGCTTCCCCTAAAACATGAGCATGTCATTTCTTGTAGACTTTCAAGAAGGCAGCGGAACTTGTATGAGGACTTCATTGCTAGTTCGGAGACGCAAGCCACACTTGCTAGTGCCAACTTTTTTGGGATGATTAGCATTATAATGCAACTTCGTAAAGTCTGCAACCATCCTGACTTATTTGAAGGTCGCCCAATTATTAGTTCTTTTGATATGGCTGGTATAGACATTCAATTAAGTTCTTTGGTTTGTTCAATGCTTTCATCTGGTTCCTTTTCAACCGTAGACCTCCATAATTTGGGTCTTCTTTTTACTGATCTGGATTTTACCATGACTTCTTGGGAGAGCGATATGGTAAAAGCTATTGAAACCCCTGGAAGTTTGATCACGGAACGTGTGAACGTTGATAGCATAGATGAAATTGGGCCCAGATTTAAACATTGCAAGAGGTTTCCTGAAACAAACATATTTGAAGAGATAAGGAAGGCAGTAGTGCAGGAGAGGCTACAAGAAGCGAAGGAACGAGCAGCATCTGTTGCATGGTGGAATTCCTTGAGGTGTCAAAAAAGGCCCGTGTACTCAACAACCATGCGTGAACTTCTCACATTGGAGCTTCCTGCTCATGCTATTCATAGAAAAAAGGTTGAAGGAAAATCTTATTTATTCTCTTCTAAGCTGGCTGATCTTGTTCTTTCACCCATTGAACGATTTCAGAGGATGATTGATCTTGTCGAGTCTTTTATGTTTGCAATACCAGCTGCACGAGCCCCAATACCTTATTGTTGGTGTAGTAGTAAGGCAGATACTTCTGTATTTCTGCATCCAACTTACAAGGAAAGATGTTCTGAAATGTTGTTGCCTCTACTCTCACCTATTAGACCTGCAATTGTACGGAGGCAAGTTTATTTTCCTGACAGACGACTAATTCAGTTTGATTGTGGTAAGTTGCAAGAGCTTGCAATTTTGCTCAGAAGGTTAAAATCAGAAGGTCATAGAGCATTGATATTCACCCAAATGACTAAGATGCTTGATGTTTTGGAGGCTTTCATAAATTTGTATGGGTACACCTATATGCGTTTAGATGGATCCACTCAGCCAGAGGAGAGGCAAACATTAATGCAAAGATTCAACACTAATCCCAAAATCTTCTTGTTTATCTTGTCTACACGTAGCGGGGGCGTTGGCATCAATCTAGTAGGGGCAGATACAGTTATATTTTATGATAGTGACTGGAATCCTGCCATGGATCAGCAAGCTCAAGATCGTTGCCATCGAATAGGGCAGACTCGTGAAGTGCATATCTACAGGCTAATCAGTGAGAACACTATAGAAGAAAATATCCTAAAGAAAGCGAATCAGAAACGTGCTCTTGACGATCTAGTTATACAGAGTGGCGGCTACAATACTGAATTTTTTAAGAAGCTCGATCCCTTGGAATTGTTCTCTGGACTTAAAGCCCTTCCAGTCAAGAATATTCAAAAGGAAAAGAACCATCATAATGGAAACGGGATTTCCTTGTCAAATGCAGATGTTGAGGCTGCTTTAAAATATGCTGAGGATGAAGCTGATTACATGGCTTTGAAGAAGGTAGAGCAGGAAGAAGCTGTGGACAACCAAGAGTTTACTGAAGAAGCCATTGGGAGATTGGAGGATGATGAGTATGCGATTGATGATGATGTAAAAACTGATGAACCTGCTGACCTGGAGATGACACCTTATAATAGAGAAAGTGTTGTCAAAGTTGATCCAGTTGTTCCCTTTGAAGAGAAGACTTTAACTTTTGCTAGCAACGAAGACGATGTTGACATGTTGGCTAATGTCAAACAGATGGCTGCAGCGGCAGCTGCTGCTGGACAAGCTATCTCATCATTCGAGAATCATCTACGTCCAATTGATAGGTACGCAATACGATTTATGGAACTCTGGGATCCAATAATAAACAAAGCCGCAATAGACTCTCAAGTTGAGTTCGAGGAGGCTGAATGGGAACTTGATCGCATTGAGAAGTATAAAGAGGAAATGGAAGCTGAGATTGATGACGATGAGGAACCACTTGTGTATGAAAGTAAGCATTTGTTG
This sequence comes from Erythroxylum areolatum, assembly GCA_024520975.1. Lineage (NCBI taxonomy): Eukaryota > Viridiplantae > Streptophyta > Magnoliopsida > Malpighiales > Erythroxylaceae > Erythroxylum > Erythroxylum areolatum. The sequence goes on along the minus strand of JANIJH010000224.1, from coordinate 2,893,883 downwards.
TTTGAATAATTCTTTATTTTTGTTCCTTCATGAATCCGAGCATGTTTGCATTTTTTATTTATGAGGAAATTGGGAGTAGCTTGTTTGTTAGTATGCATCAGGTAAGGTTGTTTGCAATTTCTGTATTTTCAATTTTCTGCATAAAAGTAAATTTTAATTACTTCTCTACGAGTATTTAAATTGTTTTACATCTCATTATTCCAAAGGCATTTCCTGATGAATTTGAAATTCTGTTAGACGCTTTATCCATACTAAGCATTGGTTTGTATAATGATATTAGGATGGGATGCTGATTTTGCTACCGAGGCCTACAGACAGCAAGTGGAGGCCTTAGCTCAACATCAGGTGAATAGCTTTACTAATATGATGATAGATATTGGGTGTGTTTTTAACATCTATCTCTTTGTTCATTTGGGGATTCTAATTTTTGTGTTTAATGATATTTAGTTGATGGAAGAACTGGAGGCTGAAGCTAACGCAAAGGAAGAGGAAGAAAATGGAGATTTTGAGACTACAATGTAAGATTATTTGAATTCATCCTTAAGTTCTTATGTTGGGAGTTATTACTCTTTTTTGGTTAATGGTGTTTAAAATCTAAGTACAAGAGGACTATATTTTAAGATGCATCTTGGAGTTCTTTACAACTTTTAATGCAAACCATATGGATTTCCTTGAAAAGCCATAATTCAATGGAGGCCTTGTTATAGTTAGTATACAAAAGAATGATGATGATTAATAATGTATAATGGTGTTGGAAGTCAGTAGCATATAAAGCATATTTCCTTGCATCTACATATTGGTACTTTGAAGAGCGAGACTTGTTAACATATTTTGTATTCTCTAAGCAGGAATGAATTGTCGAGTAATCCTAAACCAAAATCTAAAAAGAAAACAAAAAAAGCAAAGTTCAAATCTCTGAAGAAAGGATCTTTGACTTCTGAAATGAGACATGTGAAAGAAGAGCCATCGGTGGAAACTTTGTCCATGGATGATGATACAACTGATGTCACTTGCTCAGATTCAGTGTCAGTATATTCAAATGTTCATAAAAAGCGAAAGAAAGAAGAGGTCACTCATGCTGTTGAATCTGAGAAGATCTTAGGGAAGAAGTCTAAGAAATTCAAGATAACCCGTAGTGATATATGCCCTCCAGATTTGGATTTGAGTATGTCTAAGCTGCGAGAACGTTATACAGATGTTACTGATCTTGAGCAGAGACCAGCAAACAGGAGCAAAATGGGAGGAAAAATCTCCATTACAGCAATGCCAGTAAAGCGGGTGTTGACTATAAAATCAGAGAAGTTAAAAAAAGGGAATGTTTGGTCAAAAGATTATGTTCCACCACCCGATTCATGGTTGGCACAGGAGGATGCAATAATATGTGCTGTTATTCATGAATATGGCCCCAATTGGAACTTGGTTAGTGATGCACTCTATGGAATGACTGCTGGAGGGTTTTACAGGGGAAGATATCGCCATCCTACCCATTGTTGTGAGAGATATAGGGAACTGATCCAAAAATATATTTTATCTGCATCTGAAAATCAGATTAATGATAAGACAGGCAACGTGGGGTCTGGCAAAGCCATCCTTAAGGTTACTGAGGTAAGTGGAAATAATCATTTAAATTTTCATTTCATCTTGTGCATTCTTTATGAGGAAATTAGTTCTTCTGAGGACATCCAATGATTCTTGCAAACAATTTGGCGTATACAATTAGAGATAAATGGAAGTTGTTACTCCGGAGTCATGCCATTTGGACTTTCGAATTATCTTTTGTCTTATTGATGCTGGGGATTAGTAACATTGTATGCTGACAGGTGGTCTTGTGAGGAGATATCAATAAATGTTATTCCTATCTTCTTCGCACATTTCACTTATAGGCATAGCTTTTGCTAAGTTCCTGGCTTCAAGTGGTACAGCAGAGCTTTGATTTCAAAGAAAATGTGTTGACGTATGTCATTTTTGCAGGACAACATTCGAATGCTATTAAATGTTGCTGCTGAACAGCCAGATAATGAGTTACTTCTCCAGAAGCACTTTACTTTCCTACTTTCGTCCATCTGGAGGATGAGATCTCGCATTGAGCATTCTCAAAATCTCTCATATTCTCGGAATCGTCTTTATTATCGTGGAGGGTATATAAATTCTTATGCTGATCAAATATCTTCAAATTTAACGAAGGAACCTCAAAGAAGGATGAAGTTCACGAATGTGGGGCAATGCAAATTGCTAGTGGCTGCACTTCATGACTCAAACAATATACGTCTAGATGATGCAGCCGCTCTTCCCAACCAGATAGAAGATGCTCCAGCTATCAGTGAACATCTCGAAGTAACGTTGGAGTTTCAACAGGAGGAAACTGATTCTATGTTTCCAGTGCCTCCTGTCCTACATTTGTCAATACTAGGCTCAGACCGACAAGCATCTGTGGACGAGGATGTTAAAGACCGTCTTCTAAGAACTTCCACAAACATGGCTGAGAGTCGATTCAGGTATGCTTCTTGGAACATCCACATTCTTGATCATCTGTTGGAACACTAAGACCTTAATCATGATTTTTTTATGGGAGAAATTGTGCCATGGAACCTGTTTGTCCAAGTATGTTGCAAATTCAGTAAATAGCACTACTATGATATTGGGATTCCTGGAATTTGTTTATCAATAAATGTTATAATGCATTTAGCTTAAGTTTTTTGATCTTGGAAAAGTGATGTTTGCTCAAGTTCTCTGATATAATGTGATTCATATCGGTTTTATAGTGATGGGTTGAGTGCTTGATGAACTTGTTAATAAAGCCTACCTTTTTTAACCTAGGGAGGCGGCAAGGTCTTGCAATGAAGACGGCCTTGGTTGGCCATCAAGTGCTTTTTCACCAAGTGATGCCAAATTGCGCTCATCTTCAAAGTTAACACCTTTGGGTAAGCACAAGCTCGCTGTTTCTGACTCCATGAAGACCTCTAGATCAAAGTTGAAGAGAACTTCAGTGGAGCATGGTGAGCTTCGCAACCTGTTTGCTGATTCTGCCGCACAGCCATTTCGGACAGTCTCATCTAGTGATCCAAATTTGAGGTTTGACTTGGCATTGGCCGACATTGACAATGGTTGGACTGATGAGAGTGATAGTGTATGCATTCCATGTGTAGATGAGGAGCATCCTTTTGCATTTCAATGTTCCGAGCCTCTTCCGCATGACTATGTTCCTGGTTTTGTCTCGGGGCTAGAAGATTTTTCGTCATTTCCAGAATATACTGACATCGGGTAGCTTAGTGACACACACAGCGTGTGTGAACTGAATTTTTGGGGGATTGATGCTTCTGCAGCTGGATGTGGGAAGAAGGGACCTTACTGAGTTCTTTCTTCTTTGGTTTGGTGAAACAACCAAAAGAAACTGTGGCATCAATGTTCCTATGATGTTGGAAAAACATATTTAAAAAGTGATGTCTGATGCACAGTTTTGCTTTGCCAATCAAGAGGGAGTGTGCTCTGATCAGATTGTGGTCTCAAAAAGTATGAAATTTAGGGTCAGATTCAGAGGGGTTTCAGTTCCAGCTGGGGAGATGGAGAATCTGTAAATTGTAATATAATCTTCTAAGGCTCAATTATTTTTTGGGATGTGCCAATTTTCCGAATATTATCTTATCTTTTGGCATTTTCCCACTTAGAATTAGAATGGAACAGTAAGGAAAGGTAGTAATTAATAGTCATTAAATGAAATTAGAGCATCAAAGCACTTGCTGCTCCTATTAGAATTATAGCTTGGTAATTTTCTTATGCTTGGTGCTCGTGATTTTGGATAAAAAGAAGATAGATTATATGGTGTTAAATTTTTAAAAATGTGTCTAAATTTTAAACTAAATGATTAATTTTTTTATTAATTTAATAGCTTAGTAGAAAATGTTGGCTTTTTAAGTATTTTGCTGGTTTTATTAATGGAATTAGTCTTGTCCAATTACGTAATAATTTGATGGTCAATTAAACGTTAAAAGATTCATATAAACTAAAAGGTTCATTCAAGACAGGTGTAAACTAAAAGAGCAAAAGAAAATGTTTACACCTGTGTCTTGAATGAATCTGAATTTTAACATTTGGAAATGAACTCTGATTATTAACTGTTGATGTGGCAAACTTAATACCATTAGTAATGAAGGTTCATCTTGCACGTCTTCTAAATGTTATGGTTTCATTTTAAATGTTTTGTAAGTGTTATAGTTCAACTTAAATACCTTAAAATATAAAGATTTTCAAGCATTAATTTAATCGTTAAAGGTTGTTTTTCTCTTTTGGCGGATGTTCTTTTTTTTTTTTGGTAATTCAATTCATAAAAGCTTATTCGTCATTGGAAATTTTGATTTTATTAGTTAAATCAATAAAATATTGTTAAAACTAACATTCTGAATTGCTAAGACTATAATAATTTTAAAAGTTAAATTAAATATTAAAATTTTTTGATAATTTAAAATCTATTATTAAAGAGAAAAAAACATATTTATATTTAATTTAAATGTTTTTACAATTTATTTAAATTTAATTAATAACTAATTTGTTTGTATAATAATTTGTTTTATTTAATTTATATTGACTAAACTGTTAAGAGCAAAAAAGCTTTTGAAACTAGAGAAAATATGGGAGAAATATGATCTACTTAAATTGAATTAACGTTGGCTATATATATAGCCTTACAGGCTTGGGAACAAACCACGACGACACCAACGAACTGAAATAGATAAACACAAATTCCTTAATATCAGGGATTTTATTCACAGACAAAACTAATATTTAAATCAAAATGCAAAGGACTATTTATTGAAGAATGGAGGAATAACCGTATCTCATCTCCAATTGCCTGAAATGATAACTTGATAAGAGAATATTAAGTGAATAAGTGTGTACAAATAAATATTTATTCTATTATTTTCTTATCTCTTTTCTTTTTCAACTGTTCAGAGTATCCGATTGATGTAATTTACAGACTATTCCGTCAATTCAAAGGTTTACTCAGTATGCATAAATAAAGGGAAGAGATTGCGGGTTCTTCCGTTTAAAAAAAAGTGTAGAACATAATATAATTGAGGAATATTTGTATATATATCTTATTTTTTATTTAGTTTACAAGAATCCCAATAAAAAACAAAGAAAAAAATAAAAAACCTCTAAAATGAAATTAGAAAATTTCGTATACATACATAGAATGCGCTAAATATAGAATGTAACTGTTGACTAATTACGCATATTCATTCTTATTCTGTTTGCTCCATTGAGTCTATTTAGTGAAAGTCTCAGATGTTATTGTTGTTGTATTCTTCTGCTTCCTTTTCTTCTCAGATGTTATTGTTGTTGTATTCTTCTGCTTCCTTTTCTTCTCCTCCTTCTTCTACTTTTTGATGATCCATCTCTACAGTTTGGCTACTGCAAGTGGTTTGCACCGGAGAAGTGACGATAGTGTGTAGATTTTCAACTTCGTGAACATTATTACTACTGTTACTACTTTTGGAAGGAGTTAAAGCACAAGGTAATTCCAGCTCCTTCTTCAACTTCTTCAATTCCTTGCTTTTGGCCCACAGAACCGCATACAGTCCCCAAACAATAAGTACACCACCAATTATGCTGCACTTCCCCAAGTGCAAATTAGTGGATCACAATATCCATCTTCTGTATCTAAGCACAAGTGGTTAACTCAAAACTAAAGGCGAGATTTCATTTTCAAATTATTACGATAAGACATTTATCATAACAACTGTAAAATTGATTCACTTATTAAATTTATATCAATTTTAACTTGAATATAATTAATTAATTCATCGTATTTGTAAACAAATATACTAAAATTATTTTGGTACGTTTAAAACTCTAAAACACTTCGATTCAATTATTCAATTTCAATCAAATTTATATTCAATTACTAATACTCAATCGAGCTTCAATTCAAATTTAAGTTTGTCTAACATTTTTTCAATCTCAATTCGATTCATTGCCACTTTTTAAGATCAAAAAATTGTAAAGATTAAATCTTGATTTATAATGACTCTATGCAATATTGAAAGAAAGTTCTTGTATTAATAAAAAGCAATAATCTCATAGTAATTGGGGGGGAAGTGATAGTGATACCTTCCAAGATGCAATTTCTCATCGACAAGTAACGAGCAGGCAAGTGCAACGAAAACAAGCAATAGAGGATTGAAGACTGATACGAACAACGGCCCTCTCAGTCTCACACACAAAGTCATTAGTGTCACCATCAACCCTGAAACCACTATCCCCTAAACCAAAAAAAATATTTAATTATTTACTATTTTTTTTAAAAATAAAACTGTATATATATATAGATATGTTAATAAATAAATAAAATACCGAATAAGCTACAGTGAGAAGTCGTATATTCCAGCCTAATTTCCATTGCGACCAATCCTTTTCCACGCAGAGAGCAAAGATAATGGCCTGAATTGATCCCATTAAGCACATCAAAGCGGTGCTCCAATAAGGATACGGAAATTTCTCACTTATTTTTGCCTGATAAATAATATTTATAAATAATTAATAACCAGACTAATATAATTGTCTTTATTTTTTACATTTGAAATTTGTAATTTTACATTAATTATGAACTTATTATTAGAGAAATATGAGATATTTTTAAAATAAAGAACAAATCATGAAATCTTTGATGAATTACATTAAATTATATTTAGTTTTACTGTATCAATTTAAATATCGGTTTAGAATTACGAGATTATGCAATAATTATTTTGAGAAAATAAACGAAAAGAGAGAATTGGGTGACCAATTAATAAAATAACATTACCTGGACTATCAACCAGAGAGCAAAGCAAATGCAGCTTCCTATAGCCAACAAACAGCCCAGGGCACGGTGATGATGCTGCTGAGGAGACGAAGAAGAAGATGGTGATGCTACGTGTCCTCCTCCATGTTTCAAAAGGTCAACATGTGTTGACCAAATGTCCAGCTTTGGCCCCTTGTAGAAAGTTAGAAGCATTGCTCCACCTATTCCCAATAACGTCCCCATCACCTTTGCCTTTCCCGTCAAGGACCTTAACCCCACTCTTTCCATCCTGAACGTAAAATTTTTCAAATAAATATCCCGATTTGATGATTTGATCCGATCCAATATATATAATTACTCGATTCGGGGCGGGTTTACTGTTACATACCCGAAAGAGACGGCCAGGATGAATGTAACGGCTGGAACCAGATTAGCCATGGCAGCAGCAAAGGTGGCAGATGTTAGAGCCAAGGCTTCCAGGTACAAATTTTGTGCCAATGACCCCCTACAATTCACAAATTGATTACCCAGTTTTAATATAAAAAAAAGTTAGAAATAACTTATTTATTTCGTTTTATTAAATTTTTAATAAAGTTTATTCATGATATTACTTATTAAGTAATTCATAAAAAGGATTACATATATAATAATATTTTCAAAATAAAAAGATCAAAGCTGGTTGTATTTAATTAGCGGTAAGTAGTTGTAAAATAGTTAGCTTATTGGTAAGAGTCACGTACAAAAGCTAGCTTCGGCTGGAGGATAACAACTGGCATGCATGCATACTATTCAATGTTCATTAATTATATGCAATTACACGACGTAGTTTTACAGTTGAAGCTTATTACGCAAGTATACTCTCTGTGTTATATACAAAATTATTACTAATTTTAAAATTAAATAATATATCAGATTATGCTAAATGTATTAATATAAGTAAATCACTTACCCAAATAATCCGCATAAAAACGCTTGAAAGAGTATCATCCAACTAAGTTTCGGCTTGTTCTTCCTGTTCCAAATAATACCATATTAGTAATAATATTAAGGAACTTTCTAAAATAATTATTAATATTATAATTATAATAAGAAATTTGTTTATTTAATTTATACTTTAATAATAATATTTATTGAAAACAGCCTTTTATATTTTTATTAGTTAGAGTAAGGATATTTGAAATTTTCCCAATTGTATTTATAATTTGTTTAAAAATTAACAACAAAATAGTAATATTAAAAAATTAACACAAAATGGACATATTTTAAATAATTATAAACCTGATAAGAGAAATTTTTATTTAATTAGTATATACTTAAAAAAATAATTATTGCAAGTTTGTTCTACTCAATTCTCTTGTTTTGTTGTTTGTTTATGGCAGTTAACATATATGAGAGGAAAAAGAAAGCTTGACGCAACCTTAAACAGCGGTTTACGGTAAATAATTTTCTTCTGGAAGGTAATAAGATTTATTATGAAGAACCTTCCTCCTTCTTCTATCTTTCTAGAAACAACATACACTAAAATTGAAGATTTGAACAGGAGGAACCAGACCAGACCTTTCGAAGACGATAGCTACAGGGAACATGAAAGTGGTGGCGAACAAAAACCGATACGCAATAATAATCCTCCTGCTCATTCCATCATTAACCGCCAATTTGTAGAGCACGTTCACTCCGGCAAATCCGAGCTGCACTATCACCATCAGAACCGTAGGCTTCAATCCATCCATCATATTCTTCTTCTTCTCAATCTCCAAAACGTACCAATGTTAAGCACAACCGGTATCTGTTGCTACTGCTACAGAGAGGCGAGAGCAGGGAAGAGAGAGAGAGTGTAAAGGATGGTTAGAATTGAATTGGTGTGGTAATTGGAGTTTTGACACATAAGGCACACACACATATATATATATACACAGAGGGGTACGGTCAAGTCAGGTCAGGTCGAGGTGGTAATGGCATTTACTGTGAGAAGTGAGATTGCGGTTGAACTGTTGTACTCCACGTCATGACATGCGTAGCTTCCAAAAGCACATCAAATCTTCCGGTCACTCTATTCAATCTTATTGTATTAAATCTCGTAAATATATTTATATGGGACGTACGTGAATATATGCTAAGAATGTAAATATGTGAGTGAAATTTAATAGAACAGATAAAAATACTATAACTACAACATGAGATTTAATCCCGAAAAAGGGTATGCAATGCAATCACCTTTTTAAAATATTAATATTATAATTACTAATTATAAGTAATAAATTATCTATTGTAAATAAATTATTTAGTAAATTATATATATATATGCCTAACTTTTATAGGACAACTATTGTCATAATTTAAAAAAAAATTTAAGAAGAATCATAATTTCAAAAATAAAACTAAAACAACAAAGTTTTAGTAATACTTTTTTATAATTTATAAAATTTAAAATCTTGAGTTAAATGAAATTTTAATTATATTTAATAAAATTTGGTGTAGCTTGAACAGTTCGAAGTTAATAGATCAAGTTTAAATGGATCAAATTTTAAATTAAGCTCGAGTTTGGAGGGTTAGCCGAACAACCCGAACCCTCTCTTCAAAAGCAATTAAGCATATTTTCATTAGTAATTACTTTATAATTTGATCATCGTAAAACATATTATGATTATTAATTTTTAGTGATAGTGATAAGTTAATATATGAAATATCAAATCCAAGAAGAATAAAGTGAAAAAAAAAAAGCTACTTGAATCAATTGAGTACACATGCAACCTAAAAGAAGTTAAAGGAAATTCAAGAATAAGGAAAAATTAAACATATTTAGATTTAAATAAATTATTTTAAATTTTCTTACAACCTAATCATAATTATGCCAACGAATTAGGAATTTAATCATTACATAATTATTTTTAAAATAACTATTTTGTTGTAATGAATAGTTTATGATATTAACTACTATATTAAGTTATTTTATATTTAAATATATCATATATGTGAATTATGAGAGTAATCTTAAACATAAAAAAGAGTTATTGATATTTTTCAAAATTAAAGAATGTGCATATACATGAAATAACATATCTTAACATTTTCTTCTTCAACACGAAGAAATTTTATATCATACGATTTTTTTATAAGATTTAACAACGACAATATTCGGTACGAATCTCGCTGACAAAGCGAGGATGTCTCGAAAATAATGAGTATTATACTAAATTTCTAGTTTAGTGATACAAGAACTAACAACTTTTACTAAGTAATGTTTTACTTAATTGCATACAAAGTTTGTAGTAAACTTCAACTTTTCAACTAAAGAAGTACAAATGAAGCAGTTTCTTTCCCAAACGTGGGCGGTAGAAGTGGAAATGGTGTCAGCTGTCGCTTTGTTTTCCATCTTTGCCTTCTTCTTCTCTTAGAATGCTTTTTCTTCTTCTTTCAATTAATTAAATATACGTGTATTTGCTTTTCTGTTTAGGGTATATAATTTATTTATTATAACTAAGTATGTATGATTAAAATTGGATGCTTTGACAGAAATGGGTTTTTACTGAAAGTTGTTCGTAGTGGAGGAGTTGGTCGCTGTACTTATTGGAGAATTGCATTTGCAGGTGAAAACTATAGTCTTCTTTTTTCCTTTTTCTCCGTCAATTCGTAGACGGAACTGCCTAAATCCTTCCATTTGGACTCAGCATGGCGACATAATGCAATCTCTAGCTGTAAATTTCTTTACTTACCATGGACAATAGAAAGGTGTTTTGGGCGATGTCTTTTTCGTTAAGAAGATATGGTTTTTTTAATGGTTTAATTAATCTTTTAAATTTTATAAAATTTAAGTCAAAATTTTATTTTTATTGACATGACACGGTTTTGAAAACATCTTGAAAATATATATGATAAAAACGATTTTAGGTGATTTAAATATTGCAAGCCTGAAAAATATATCCTTTGGTTATATTATATTATATATTTATTTATTGTAATTTTATTTACATAACAATTTAATGTGTCAATTTTATTTATTTATTTTTTAACTCTCATCACTTTTTTATTGACATATTTATATGTAACTCTATCGAAAACAACCTCTCAACTATATAAAAATAAAATTGCATACTATCAGATCTTTCCAGACTCCACTTTATTGCAAAACTTCAAACTGAATGTGATAATGATGATGATGATAATAAAGTTATCTAAATATTGCAGAATAATTTTCATTCACAATTTCGGAATTTAAATGGAAACAAGTTATTGCTTAAATTAATTAAAAGAAATGTTCTCATTTCGCTACAATTCGAGATTTATACACAAGTTTTCGCTTTAAAATTAGTATTAAATTACTAAATTTAATCAAGAATGGGTTATTAATTAAAATTTTTAGAAATGGTAGATATCAAAATTTTATATATGATCCCAAGAGTTAGCAAATTTTCTATGAATCCAAACTCGGAACTCAAAACTAATTTTCAGTGAACCAAAACAAGTCAAGCGCAAACCTAACCAACTACTATAATTTAACCCGTGAATTGCGAGCCCAAGCACACAAATGCGGCAAGTAACCTCAAAAAGGTCACAAGGTAAATGGTTCGTTCAAGCGAACAATGCATGTGAATTAAGATTTCCTTGAAAGAGCACATGAATGGCGAGAATGGCAAAAACAAAATGGACACGAAACCAGACAAAGATACTATAGTCCAAAGGCTTAATCTATCATCAAAACCAACCTACTTCAAGTTTGACACTTCACCTAAACAATTAACAACCCAGAACTGCCAACCGGAAATTTATGAACTTAAATCTGGTCAACCTGCGTCATTCAGAACACTCATCCATGTTCTTCACCTAAGTAACTCGCCTTCCAGAACTGCAACAGAAAACTTATGCAGTTCTTTTTAGTGTTTCAAGAATAAAACAAGGAGTGGTTATTATTCTCAAATAATACCCCACAGAATAGAAAATCAATGGCAAGCACAATCCACAAACTGCATCTGACAGGTTACTCGGTCCCAGCATAACAAACAACGTAATGACGCTCAGGACGCATTCAAGGTCAAAACTAGAATCCTGGAGAGGAGAACAACACGGAAAAGATAGCCATAACAGAGAAAGACAACTGCAGTTTCAAGACTCATTGGGAGCTTTCAAACAACCTGTCAAACATTTATTCAGATGGAAACCTTCCATATCTTCCAGCAGTACGCCAGTAGAAGATGAGAGTGGCTTATATTCGTTTAAATTGCAGATAGCTTGTTGTGGCCCAAAAGACATTTTTAAAGTTAAAACTGAGGGTCCAATTAGCACTAAAGATACCCAATCATATATCCAAAAGATCGAACCCTGCCAAAAAGATGACCACATTAATAGGTAGCAGACTACAATATAGAAAGTGGCATGCATAAGGTGAAAAATATTTACCCGTAAATCTCCCGTATAATTACTGAGATACTGAAAACACAGTTAACCAAAATGGCCAATCACATTTAAGACTTGTATTTCCAAATAGTTGAAGGAAATCTCTGGTGACATGGTTCTCCGAATGCCCAAATCAAGACCAAAACCACCTTCACTGATTGCATTGCTAGACAATTCAATGACATAATGGCCAGTAATCATGGTTTTGCAAATTCGATGCACAAGTGACAAGAAACCCAGCATCAAAATGGCACTCAAAGAGATTAAGACCCAAGTTGAATGTGTATGTCAAGCAAGCACAAGATCCATCAGAAGCAAAACATCGTAGTCAGCAGTTTAGGAACACAAAAACAGTTGAATACTATGCCAAGTTTTGCACTCGGTAACCGATCTACTAGATTGATCCAGAGAGACAATAATGAAGATTACACAACTTCTTTAACAAACTTGCAGACATCCCATCCAGTGAGAGCAAGGATTCCAGTTCCTCAGCTGCAAAATAAACATATATATATAACTATCATGTCAAAAGTGTGAAATATAAGAACTCCAACACTAAGTAGCATACCTAATTAGGAGCCGATCTATCCAGAACGAAAACCCCCTGCACCTCGACGTTCATAAGGTCCAGAACGATCACGACTATATCGATCAGCTCCTGAAGCTCCACGACCACCAGCATCCCTACCACGACTACCAAATCGATCTCCATTTCTATCTGGACCATAACGACTACCCCCGCCCCCACCTCCACCACCACTGCTACCATACCTTTCATCTCTTCCACCATACCTGCCACCTCTTCCCCCTTCACCAGGGCACTCCCTAGCAAAATGTCCAGGTTTACCACACTTGAAGCAATCTCCACCACCACCACCACTAGATCTTCCACCACCAAAATCACGATTCCTATCACGGTCATGGCCTCGATCACGACCGCGGTCACTGTTGCCATCCCTGCCAGAGCCTTGATGTGGCTGGGCTTTATCAACAGTAATTGTGCGTCCATCTAAGTCCATGCCATTCATTGCTTCAATAGCATCATCCATTGCTTTCTCATCATCAAAAGTGACAAACCCAAACCCGCGAGACCGTCCAGAAAATTTGTCAACCACAACCTATACAAACAAAGGGTTCCATTAACCTAATCAACAATATTGGAGCTCACCATCCAAGCCATCCTCAATATGCTTAAGGAAGCATGAAATCCCTCCTATCTTAACGTACGCCAATCATCAAGGAAGATGCAAGTTAGTCATGCAAACTTAGTCAACAAAAAGACCAGGATTGACAATCAAAGACATAAATCAGAAATATCACAATATGTACTCTTAAAACTGGCTTACAACTAACAAGAACTGTAGCAACTACAACATAAAGAGTGTATACACAAACCAACTAAGATAGAATCGAATCAACAGTAGGAAAATTAAGAATCAAAATCGACTTGAGCATGATTCTCACCTTAGCTTCAAGAAGATGCCCAAACTTTTCAAATGCCTCTTTCAAACCTCTATCGGAAGTAGACCACGATAGGCCACCAATAAAACATCGGTACTCTACCTCTTCTGGCATTTTCTAAACTGCATATTTTCGCTAATAAATTAGTAAAAATCAAAAGATCCAGCAGTCTATAACATAACAAACTTTGTGAAATCCCCTTATTCAACAGATCACGACCACACAATCCTAGGTACACTAAATCAGAACGAAAGGAACAAGAACCAACCCAACATCACAAATCTCACATAACCATCGAAAATACAGTTGAATTTGAAAGAATCATAATCAGGAAACGAATCACAAGCCAACTATTTCTAGATAAACATTAGTTCAATAATTGAAATAGCGTAAACAAAGAAAGGATCCGATCGGTTTGATTTAGTGCATACCAGAGATTTTAATAACTTCAGGCGAGAGAAACTCAAGGGTTTTGAAGTTCTCTTTGCGTCGAACAAACCCTAAAACAGGGAGTGACTAGTGAGTGCTAGAGAGAGAGACTCGGCACAGCTGTTTGGTTGCGTGTAAACGCAGTCAAGCTGCGTATAAATAAACATGATTTTATCTATATAGGTTAGTTTTCCCTAAATTGTAATATATTTAATAATGAATTTAATTTATTTATGTTTTTGAAAAGTTTAATATAAATTAAAATAATTATACGTAGAACAAAAATGTAATTATATTGATATTAATTAAAATTATGAACAAAATAAAAGAAAAATATTAAATTATTAATTTTGAAAAATTTATGATGCTTAATCTTTTAAAGCTAAATTCATAATAATTTATGCCTATACTTAATTCCACCAACTAATTTCTGGTATTATTATCTTTCTTTTTTCAAATATTTTATTATGTTATTTGAATAATTATGAATACATTAAAGGAGAGAGGGCTTACGTCTCAATTAGCATACTTGAAGTCTTAGTTGATAGTTTTTTTTTTACATCTTAAAATTCTTATAGAGATATGTTCTATAATATCGTTATTGGTTTCTTGTTATCCCCATCACCCTCCAGCTAGATAACGAGATTCTTGTTATTCCGGTCACCCTCCAGCTAGATAATGAGACCTTTTTTTTCAAACGGAAGAACCCTCAGTTATTATCCTTCAAATATGAACTCTATAAATCTTCGAATTAACGCAATAGCCTATAGATCACATCAACTGGATACTCCATATTAGGCAAACCCTGTATAACATATTCGATCGAGAAAACGTAGGTAGGAAAAATCGAACACATAACCTTTTTGCCCCATGTCTCTCAACTCTACTAACTCGACTACCTCCTAGGAGGCTTCTTTTTTTTTGACAAATCGGAACAACAGGAAATTGAATCTCAGCAAATCGTGAATATTTAAATAATAAAAAACTCTTTAAAATAATTATCACCTCCAAATAATCGCAATTAAATAATACAAGGCTCGAAATTTACACAGGAAGTCAAATATAACTATAACAATAATAACAATTTAAGGAAAGTTTTGCTGATACACAAGATTTGATAAGGTTTAATAGTGTGCAATTTTACTCATAATTAGTATAGTGTTTCGGTGCAAGTTGCGATAGCGGTACTAAATCGAGGCAAACTATAAATACTATATATGACTTCAAAATAACAAAGGTTAAAGTCGGTCAGTGAGACGATGAGGGATAAGCTTCATCGTCGAGAGAGAAACAGCCCGGATCACCAGCTAAAGCCCCTAAATTACCACTCAGTAATAAAGGAGGTAGGAGTGCAGAGACAGCCAAGAGGTTTGCCTAGAAGCAGTCATCCTTGAATGAGTGCGTAATAGCTCACTGATCGAGCGCTCTTGTATCGAAGATAAGCGAGGCTAAGCGATCTGCCGAAGCTATGGAATGTAAAAACGATAGATCCACGTAAAAAGATTATATAAATAAATATATATGTTTAATAATAAATAAAAATAAAACAGATATAAAAGAATATGTTGTTACTTTTTATATCAAATTTAAAAGGAATGTTTTAAAAACTATTGACAATAAAAGTGAGCCTAGCCCAAAATATATAAATAACATCCTAAAACACTTTTTCTGTTAACACTAAACATGTTGATCAGATCAAAGCCTTTAAAAAGAACTTAAAAGAAAAACCCTAAGCCCTGGTTTGGATTGAAGGAAAGCAAGAGAAAAGAAAGGAAGAGAATTTAGCTCCTCTTGGTTTCCACCGTTTGGACAAAAATAAGCAAAGGGAAAGTGAAAGAATGGAGAGGAAACTGAGAGAAGTTTGGACCAAATGTGTTTCCCGTGAAATTGGTGAGAAATGAGGAGAAATTCAAGACAAGATAACCCTAATATACGTAAATTACTATTGTATCATTATTTAACTCAACAAAAAGAACATTGTCAGCCACAATTCCCACGCAGAACACAACCTCTTGCCTTTCTTCTTATTTTCTTCTGCTCAACTCCCGCTTGCCTTTCTTCTTATTTGCTTCTGCACAACTCCCGCCAAAGAGGTAAGGTTGTTTAATTGGTTGGAAATTAATGTGAAGCGTTCTCCTTTTGTGTTTAGCTTTTTGTTTTTTTCCTATCTGCTCTGTTGTTCTGTTAAATTCTTTGAACGTTTCGTTGCTGTGAGGAGTACGATTTGTGGGGTTCCGATACTTTTTGTTAGAATCAACTTGCATGAGTTGGTTTAGTTGTTTGTTGTGTTTGTTTTTGTCGTTTTCGAACTCCTATTATGGCCTTCAACTTGATTTGAAATTGGCTATTGTTGCCAGTGCAAGACTTGGAATTGCTTATGGTCAACTGGGTTATACAATTCGATTTGTTTGCTTAGGATAATGGGCAGAAGCACGAAAGGAAACTTTATTTCCTGAACTCAAGTTTCTTATATGTTTAATTATTCTATGGCGTCTTTGGTGATTATTGGCATGCTATGGTAAATACTAGATGTGATGGACAAAGCATATGTTGGGATTTTGTGGCAGACAAAGCATACGTTGGGTTTGTGTGATATGATATACGTGGCAACAATTAAAATTTTGTCTTCATGTATCTGAATGTAACATATATTACTAAAAGAATAGAAAATTATGCTTCTAAGATAACTTTTTCTTGTTTGTCCCCGCTGATCTTCCCATCAAGAAAAAAAAAATAATGGATCAATCTCATATGGGTTTTTCAGTTCTTGGTAAGCAATTAAATTATTTTTTCCTCTTTTTTATTTGCAATGAATTTTGTAGTTGTATAATAATTTGATAATTAGATTTTGTAGTTGTTTAATAATTTTATATACACGATTAACATGTTGCTATATGAGTTGTTCATATTGTTTAGACATTGTATACATATAATGATATTTTCTACATTGTTTTATATGTTGAAATGTTGAGTAAAAAATGAATAATTTAGATCAGAGATTCACTGAAGAAGATGATTCAGAAGATGAGCGGGATAGGACAAGGCGAGTTGCTGTTGTTCAATTAATATGTCATATACTCCATCTTCTTAGCCTTTGTCATAGTTCTATGTATGGATCCTTCAAGCAAAAAAACTTAATAGCTTAATATAAAGAACAAGTTCGAGGAGAAATTATGCATTATTTGCAAACTCACAGTAAGGATTGTCATGATCTCATTCTTATGATACCGGATGCTTTCTTACTTTTTTATATAAAGCTTCACAACACTGGTCTTTTAAATGATAGTGTTCGATGTTCGCTAGAAGAAAAGGTCATCACATTTCTTATGATTGTATCCCATAATTTAAAACTTCATGTAGTGGTTGCCTTCTTCCGTCACTCAATTGAGACGATATGTAGACAATTTCACTCTGTTTTACGTGCTATCATGTCACTTGAAGTCGAATATCTCAACCAACCTGATGGTTCTCAAGTTTCGTCAGAAATTGCAAACACTTCTCGATTCTTCCCGTACTTTAAAGTGAATATTGTCTTTGTTAAATGTTATTATTAGGTGCTGTTATTATTAGGTACTTAAACTCCGTATTCATAATGAACTTGTTTTAGGATTGTGTCGGTGCACTTGATGGAACTCACATTAGAGTTAAGGTGTCAAATGC
>JANIJH010000224.1:2861780-2874591 GCA_024520975.1 Erythroxylum areolatum | reverse complement strand
ACAATCTTCTTTTATAGGCAAAGCCAAGTGCAAAGAAATGGAAATCTGCAGAAATAACTCATTATGATAAGTTAATGCTTTTGTATGCAAAAGATAGAGCAATTGGTGGAAATGCTCAAACAACAAAGGAAAAAAATCATCGCTGGACTTCGGTGAATATGAACACAATCGATGAGGTTGATCAATTATTAGCTTCAAATGACATATCTTTAGAAAACATTGAACACACACGTGATGGTGCAAGTCTAATTGAGTTTGAAGCTACTTCTCATTTCGATTCTAATCCAATTTCTGTGACTTCTCCAAAGAAAAAGAAAAGAAAGAATGCTGTTGCAACAGAAATTGCTGGGGTTAAAGAATCTATTGACAATGATGCTGAGGTACTTAAGGAATCAAATACAATTGCTGAAAAAACACGCCAACAAGTTTATAGAGAGCATGAAGTGTATGTTGAATTGTTAAAGCTTGACCTTGATGTGTGCCTTCACTACAAATTTTATGATTTTATAACTGCAAGTTCCATTATGGTGAGAATTTTTTTTGGCTATCCCAAGCAGGAGCATAATAATTATTTAATGCATATGATGAGTAGCGCACTTGTTTCAAAAATCAAATGAAGAAAAAATTATGGGTAGATGATCTTTTGCTTTGCAAATTTTTTTGAAATGGTAAAGTCTAATTTGATATGCTGGTTTTTTTGTTTAATTTGCTAGCTTTTATTTTGTTTAACTTGTGGTGATGTTTATTTACAGATCTTTTACTTATAGAAGAGTCATGGCTATGCTGAAATGGAATTTTTTGCTTATGGAGTAAATATTGGTGCAGATTTTTGGCTTATGGAAGTCATGACTGTGTTGAAATGGAATAAACAAAACCTTTATCTTTTGAATTATCAAAATATGAATGTTTAAATTATAAACTATGTAAATATACATATAGTTATATGTAACTTGTTTTACTTTAATATGCATATTAAATCATAATTTTCATTTTTATTCTACAAAATAGAATAATTGTTCTCTTGACATATGGATAAGATTGATCTTGATAGTATAATAAGCATATGACAGATGGTAGTAAAATAAGCATACAGTGTATGATGATTTTTTTTTAATGCCAAAGATATTGTTTTATATTACACAACAATTGGAAAGTTAAAAATTCTAGTTACAAATAGAAATTTCTAACTCCTTGAAGCTTCATCGTAGAGTTCTATTATCAAATATGATAATACTTTATCTGTATATACTGAAGTTTTCATAGTAAAAAATAAACAAGTTTTATAATTAATAATGTAAAGGTCTCAAAAAATTATTTTATCCAATATAAATTTCAATTTTCTCATTTAATAAATTAAGAAAACAAATAGAGAAAAAAAATTATATTTCTTTTTTATTATTTTCTCCTCTTTTTTTTTTTCGATATTTCATTTCTTTTCTCTCGTACAAGCAAGAATCCAAAGGGAAGTACAATTCGGAAATTTTACACGGAATACGCGAATCTTTATACCTAAAGCTTCATAATCAGGAGAAATAATGAATAGGAATAGAACTATACAAGCGAAGTAACAGTAAAGTTGATAAATACCGAGGTATAATGCTTGGAGAGACGGGAATAGAGGTTTCTTTGTGTTCTTCTTGAGAAAGTAAAAATGAGGGGCGGAAGAGGTTGGTTATGGTGGTCAGAAAGGGTTCGTGGCTGTCGGAGAGGGGTAATAATGGAGAAATATTGGGTTGGGGGGTTTAGGGTTGTGAAAAGTTTGAAATTGCCGAAGATCGTCTTTGGAAAAGATATTGAATGGGTTGGTGGGTGGATTATTGGTTGGAGTTGAAGTTTTTAGCGAATGTTTACCAAAGTGTGGGTACGCTTTATATCTGTAGTGGTCTCTGAAGAGGGTGTGGTGTTTTCTGGGAAGGGGTTTGAAGGTAGGGATAGAGAAGGAGAGTCCTTTAGATATGCTTAGTATTCTCGAAACTCCTTCTGTTGCAATATTGGATATACTTTTTATGATGTATCATGTTTCATTCAATTGGTTGGCTGGCTGGCTGGCTGGCTGGCATGAAGAAGAGAAGCAACCTATTGATCCATGCCCTTGTTTATATTTATCATGCAAATGGGGCTTCTGGGGTACTTTCTTTTATCACCACTGCTTAAATCTATTCTTTAAGCATATGGAAACTCTGTTTGCCTCCCGGAAGATTGTAGTCATTATTCTTTGAAATTTATTAAAGTGTGGACAACACAGTTCTTTAAGTTTAATCTTCATTTATTTCAGTTGCTCCAAACTTTAAATTCATGAATGCAGGAGTGTTTAGCATTTGATCTCAAATGTTGGTACAGCTGCATATCACTGCTTTTGCTTTGGTCGGTTGAAGACTGCATCCTAAAGATAATATTCAAAAATGAAACGTATCTGAACTTCCTGAGGTATCTAAGATGGTTTTTTGGGCCATTTTCTTAAGTGAGTACATCATTTCTTTTCGTGTTTTTAACTTTTGTGGATTAAAGATTTGCATGATTCTTTCTACAATTTACTCTGTCACAACAAATGTTTTTCTTGGTGATTCCCACCAAATCAAGTTCTTGGTAATTGAGTGGTTTCCAACTTCAGAATCTGTCCGGTTATAATCATTAAAGTCAATTAACTGTTGCAGATTTAGGAAATAGTTACTGTGGATTATTTTACCTATTTGTGGGAAGATAAGAAAGAAGGACCATAAGTATACTAAGTTAAGAGTGAACCTCTAATATTGTGGACCAAACTATTCTCTACGGAACTGTATGTAAGGCTGCAATAAAATTTTAGTTCCAAGTCCTTGGGTTTTGTTTGGCAAACAAACATTTATGTTTGATTTCTTATATTAATAAGTTACCTTAAACCTAGTCTTGAGATCTACATATCAAGAAATCCTTGCATACAAGATTGAGAAATGAAATAACTTGTTTGGGAATGCATTTCAACTAAATAAATGGACTAGAGTATGTATTGTTGATAAGTTAATACATAGGTTTTCTAGGTCCCATATTACAAAGATGAAATATATCTTGCTCCAAGGAAGATTATGTACTCATCTTTGTCCTCCACCCTTAGCTTTTCCATAATTTCTGTAGATATTTTTATGGGAGCTGGATTTTGGTTGTCCTGCTTAAGTTGGATATCCAGGACTGAGAAAAGCCCTATCATATTTCCACAACTTTTTAAGTTGCGTATGCTTTGCACTAAATGTTTGGTTAGTCTTAGTGACGGCAGAGGCCTTTGTATACTGCAACTTGTCTGGTGAAATTTGTCCATTTTATTACCTTTCTTTTCCTACGTCTATTCGTGCTTTTATACATTCTGCTAATAAGTCGAATATGAGGGTGTATCTGGAGATGTGATGATTGTTCCTTATCAAAATGAAAAATTTCTGTCTATTAAGAAATACTGCTTATTGTCCATCTTAAAACCATTTAATTCTAACAAGCACTGTAACTTTGTTAGAGGTAAGTTCGATGTACCTCGTGGGACTATAATCAAAATTTGGTTATTATGGTGATCCCACTGGTACATACCAAATGTGAGTCGTAACCCGAAATCCTTAACTGTTTAATTCTGTGCATGCCTCATTGATCCTAATTAGAAAGAACCTTTAGCTGGTCATTCATGAATTATCAATTAATGCATGACTGTATATTAGACGTTTCATTATTGTAATTAACAAGTGGCAAAAAAGAACTATCTCTCCTTCTACTTTTGCCAGGTGTATATGAATCCAAACTTACTTTAAGGAGCTTTTCTTAGGCGTTTCAACTCAATTCTAGCCGGCTAAACCACCTTACGTTTCACATCATACTGTAACTGAAATAGAAACTATTTCATCATGAAACGCCTTCCTGCTTGTATCCGATACCTTGCTGTTTGCAGCTTGAAATTGCTTGAAAGAGGTTTATCTTCTGGTTTCTTTACTTTGGGCTAAAAGTATGTGCAATTGTATTTCCTTGAATTCACACGGCTTTTTAGTATGAATTTGTATCTTATGTGATTTCCAACATTTGACCAATCTCTCAAAATCTCTGCAGATGTTTCAGTGTAGGTTGTCTTTTGCTCTAGTTGTTAGGTAAGCATGGTGTCACTCTGAATATTCCTGATATATGGTATTTTGGAAGTCCTCAAATTCTACTTTCAAAGGAAGCTTAGTATAGATGATGAAATAATCAACTTGATGAGTTGATAAAACTTGTTTGCTTTTAGATTATTGCCTGTTGAATTGTGGCAGGTGAATTGTCTTTGGGTTACAACTTCATGCCAGGAGAGCTGTGCAGATCAATGCAGCTTCATGACAATCAGCACCCACAACTATATCAATGTGCTTCTGTGGGTCAAAGAACAGTTCATGATGGTTTACATTCAGATGTGTCGATCACAGAAGAACTGAACCCATCTGGTATCTTCTTATCACAAAAAATATGATGAGAAGTATGGCTTGAATTGATTGTGAAATGAATTATACTGATAATTTTGATGGTCATACAGCAGCTGAAGGGGAATCAGGATCAACATGGCAGCGTGTGAGATGGACTGAGGAAATGGTGAAACTTTTGATTACTGCTCTTTCATACATTGGAGATGAAGGAACCTCAGATTGTATTGGTTTTGGGAGAAGAAAGTCTTCACTCCTTCAAAAGATTGGGAAGTGGAAGTGTGTGTCAAGAGTGATGGTGGAAAGGGGCTATCATGCTTCACCTCAGCAATGTGAGGACAAATTTAATGACTTGAACAAAAGGTATAAGAAACTCAATGAACTACTTGGGAGGGGCACTTGCTGCAAAGTTGTACAGAAGCCAGAGCTTTTATATGTGATGGATATTCCTGAGAAAGCAAAGGAGGAAGCAAGGAAAATTTTGAGCTCGAAGCATTTATTTTACGAAGAGATGTGCTCATATCATAACAGGAATCGGTTGTTTCTTCCTCATGATCCTGATTTGTATCGGTCCTTGCAGTTAATTCTGTGGGGTTCACTTGAGTTTGGTAAACATTCATCAAGGCAAAGAGATCATGACATTTTCCTTCAAGCTCAAGATTCTGCAGCTGAGGATCATTGTGAGGGATCTGAGGCCTCAACAAAGCGGTTGAGAGAAAATGAAACTGAAGATGTTGATGCTGGTAGTTCCTTGAAACATTTGGACGGTAGTAGCAAATCAAATGCTCAACAAAAAGACCATCTTGATCTGGATAATGTTGCTCCTGAGGCTAGTAAGACACCTGAATTGCTGGAACGACGTATGGAATTTCTTGCACTTAAGTTAGAAGAACGAAAGTTAGAGATACAGGCTCAGAGGCTCAAGTTGGAGAAGCAGCAGCTCCAAACGAAGACAATAAACTGGAAGCAAGACAGGGAGATACAGAAGATGAGGCTGGAAAATGAGCGTATGAAGCTTGAGAATGAGCATATGGCACTAGAACTTAAGCACAAGGAACTGACTGCTAGTTACAAGTAGATGGTTCCCTCTCTTCTTCACAGCAATCTCTTCCCGGAGTCCATGCCGAGATCTTCTGCCGTGACCCCGGTCTCCTCATCCATCTAATATCCAGTTATCCTTGTTGTTTGAAAATCTGGAGCAGGACATAGGACTTCTATGTGGTAGCGTTGACTGATGTTTTTACCTTTTATTCTGTCAACTGCAGTTCCAATGGCAGATTGCCTGTGACTGATGCAGCTGTCACCTTATCCTTCTCTATCAATTGATCTTCTACGGTTTTGTTTCCTTGTACAAGGCAGTTCAGTGGCATCACAATCTAGTTGTCTTTAAATTTCTTCACCTTGTTTTTGTGTTTGGTTTTGCATTTTATCTTTTTGAACACTTCATCATCATCCTAACTATAGGTTTTCCTTTATCCTACCATTCTCTGGTTGAAGATATCTTTGGCACTAGCTTTAACTACAGCTTCTGCTTGATAATTAGCGTTAACAATGACACGGGTCGGGCTGGAGTTTAGACTTTTTTGGGCTTTCGATTGGGCCTTTAAATCCGAAACCCAAAATTTGTTAAAATTTGAAGTGTAGTTTGGTTTAAAGATTAGTCAACTCAGACTTCTTTACTAACTAATCAAAATGTTAACCAGGATTAAGAAAAAAATTATAATCTATTTTCAACTTGATTCTCATAATTCATACAATGGAAAATCTTAATATGTTTGGAGATAAAAATGATTATTATATATTATGTCTATTTATATAAAAGTATAAAAACTTTAAAATAATTTTATTGTTGAATTAAACTTTTATTTTATTATTTATTTTGAAAATTATTTTTTCAAGAAAATATTTTTGATAATTTTCTTTTTTTATATGTGATTATTTTTCAATATACTAAAATTAATTAAGAATATTCATGTAAATAAAAAATAATGAAATAATTAAAATGTCTAAATAAAAGCTATTTTGTGTATAGTTATTATTAGATATATTATTTAATTTAGACATAATTGAATTGTTATTTATTAAGATAAAAATTAAACACTATAAATAAACAAAATAAAATAAAATAAGATAAAGATATAGATATGAGATTATAAGTAATTATGAGCCCAAAATGAGTATAGAAATGGTAAAATGGTACCATCAAGCTCAGCTTAAGGGTTTAGGGTTTAGACGTCCGAAGAAGAAGAAGAAGAAGAAGAAGAAGACGGAGGAGGAGGAGGAGAATGTGGTATCTATGCGTGTTTTATCACAGATTGTTGGATTATAGGAAACCTGAAGTTGAGTCACTTGCAGAGCTATATGGAGGCCTTCAAATGTCACCAGTTGAATGGAAGCTTCCTCAAGACCATCATCCGGATTCTCCTTTCCATTTCGTCAATATTCCCTCTGAAGATGTCGCCCGCAGCATTGCCAATCGCAGTTTGTTCCCTTTTGATTTTCCATTTTGCGTCAGTTTCACCCATTAACGTGCTAAAGAAACAATCTTTGATGCAGGTATACTTGTGAAGGGGATGTATGAGCTGTGGGGACAAGGGAATAGCTACGAGGAGCTTGAAGAATCTATAAAGAACTATCCTGAAGATCGAAAGCTGCCCTATTTGACTTGTGAAAGTACTTTCAAGATCACTGTTGACAGTTTTGGAAAAGTAATTAGTTTCCAAGAACAAAATGATCGCATTAAGGGCCTTGCTTATATACCTTTCAAGGTGGGTTTGATTTGTTATATGTGAGTTGCTTTAAGTTTCGACTTACCTTTTGTTTTAGCCTTGAGGATGTTGTATATGCTTTGTTTGACTGAAGATTTGATAGCTCTCACATACATGGAAATGTCTGAGACATTTTCTTCTTCTATTGAGATTTGCCAGTTTCTAATTTACTATTGGTCTGAGGGCTTTTTTCTCTACTATTTCTCTAGGTAAAATCATTCCTAATTCTATGTAGTGTTTCCTATCATAATTCTTAATCGATGCTAATTCAGTCTGATGCAGGGTCGAGTTGATTTAAAAAATCCAGAGAACAAGTTCTGGCTTATGGAGACTGATGACCATGGAGCTAACAATGGATTGCCGCCAATTGTTAAACGAACAGTCTTTTTCGGTAGGGAAATTGGTGGTGCTGACAGGAAGCGTATACCAACTTATCAGCTAAAAAGTCGAATGTATCTGGGTCCAACAGCCATGGATGCAGAGATGGCGTTTTTAATGGCTAACCAAGCATTAGTCACCTCAGGAAAACTCGTCTATGACCCTTTTGTTGGCACTGGAAGCATTCTTATCGCCGCAGCTCACTTTGGAGCAATGACAATGGTCTTTTCTCATACTCTTCTGTCTAATGCTGATCTGTTTGCATCTCATTCTTCAGTAATTTATTTGAACTTCCTACATGAGTTGATATCAGCATAAGTAAATTATTCAGGGTGCTGACATAGACATTCGCGTGGTACGTGACGGACGTGGACCCGATTGTAATGTTTGGAGCAATTTCAAGCAGGTGACATACTATTGAGCAGTTCCCTTTTTTAACTTTGGCTCAAAACAATTTTAAAGTACTGTTCTAAGCACCTATAGTACTTGAGCTGCATTAAACCTTTACTTGATTTCTTTTGTCCTTTCAGTAGATTGATTTAGAATTCCAGGTTTGTATATAGAAGCAGCAAGAAACTATACTTATCTACTGATACATTTTTGCAGTATGGATTATCAATGCCGGTTGGTCTTTTGAGGGCGGATAATAATCTTCCTCCTTGGCGTCCTGGTTTAAAAGAGGTAGTGTTTTGACAATGTCTTTTTCCTCATCCAAGAATGTATTAGGAATTAGAGGTTGATGATCGGAGTGAGTTTCAGTCAATTGCATGCTCATAACTTATTTTCTTTCACCAGATTTGGCAGCATCCAGGTTTTGTTTGGAATTATTGACCTTAGTCTCCCAATATTTCTCCATTCTTCATATTCTTTTAATACTATGTTTTGAATTTGCTTAGGTTTTTGATGCAATAATTTGCGATCCTCCTTATGGGGTTCGTGCTGGGGGCCGGAAGTCTGGTGGCCGGAAATTGCTGAAAGGTGCTGTGGCCCCTTATACTGTTCCTGATGACAAGAGAACTGACCATATACCCTCCACAGCACCTTATAGCTTAGCTGAATGTGTTCATGATTTACTTGATCTTTCTGCTAAGATGCTTATAGCTGGCGGCAGGCTTGTTTACTTTTACCCTGTCTTAAGAGAGTATGATATTGTAGAAGATATGTTCCCGGAGCACCCATGTTTCAAGCTTGTTGCTAAGTCTGAGCAGATCCTAAGCTCACGATACAGCCGTGTGTTGTTAACCATGGTGAAGACAGGTCCATATACCGATGAAATTGCTGAGCTAGCCAGGATAAAGCATTTGGAGTTTAAAGAGAATCATTTGAAATCGCTGGAAGATGGTAACCTTCATTCTTCTGTTTTTAGTCCATCTGATCCTCAGTTAAGTACAGGTCCGAAATCATGGAAAGATATAAAGCAAAAATACAGGGGCAAATATGTATGATCTTTACCACATTTTAAGGGGTTTAGATAGTATCATGATGCCTGAGGATCGCAGATTGTCTCTTCATGGATTCTTCCATGCACAGAGAGATGAAAATTTGTTGTTGCTGATGATTAGTTAGATTTGTTCAACAGTACAATTAAAGATCTTTCTGTTTGTTTGTCTTTACTGGTTGATTGTTTTCTGGCAAGATTGTTATTGCCGGAACAATCGTCCGGTTTGACTGAAAAAATCCTGCAAATTCAAGGGTGTTAGACATTGGAAGGTGGTAAGGCTCTACCTCTCTAGGTGGTTGAAGTATTAGAAATTCTCAAGTGTTGCTTTTAGATGAGCAATGGCTCAAATTTAAAACTCAAATTTAGGTAGGTATGTAATAGTTCATTACCAAGTTGATTATGACAATTATTTTGGTGGTTTTTAATTTTTATGAGTATAAGACTATTATGGTTAATTGTCAAAATTATTTTTATGCAGCAATAAATAGATTCTAATATGACATTGGTCATATTAATATTCAAAGCCATTAAAATGATGACTCTAAAATTTTGTTTTACACTTTTACTATTTAATGCATTGGGTTTAATTACCAATACTTTAATTTTAAGTTTGTTTGAATTTTAAATTGAATACAAGCCTATAAAATTAACGTGTTAAAAATTGAATTGGGAGATAAACCGATAAGAAAATAGATTTAATATTTAAAAGGTCTAATTAGTATTAGATTGTTGTAAGATTGAATAAATTTTAAAAAAATTTAAAATGATTGAAGAAAATTATTTTTATTTCAAAAAATTTAAAATTTAATTAAAAATAATATCAAATAAAAATTAATAGATTTATTTTTATTTATAAAAACTAATTAGTTTACAAAAAATGACCGATAAATTAATAAACTGATTTATTTTTACCAACAAAATTATTAAACTGAATTGAACCAAAAGAGTTAAAACTTAAACTGATGGTTACTGCAAAATTTTTACTATAAAATTGACTGAACTAAAATACTAAATGTGAAAGTTTTAAACGTTACCTTTTCTAATCCTAATTTACCATTTACCACCAACCTTCTAGCAAGTCATTCATAGTTTCTACATTCAAAGTAAACTAACTTACTACCATACATGTTGGTAATTAATGAAAGTTTTTATAAGAACTATACTATAATAAATAAATACATGAACATGAGCTTGCAATTAGAAAAGTGATGAGACCAAAGAATGTAAGAAGATCTTAGAAGTAGGAATATGAATGGAAGGACACAAATTTTCCTTTTTCTTCTTTTTTTACATTATAGAAATAAAGTGTTTGGAACTAAACCACAAGAAATTAAAGAATTTACCTAATCCAAATCTTCAATAATAACCTTGTCTGTATCCTCCTCCCATATGATAAGGATTTTGTTGAAGTATCTTTGCAAAACCAACTTGTCCTTGCATCCCATCTCTTGCATATTGTTGCCACATTAGTTGCTCCTCCATCAACAACTTCTGCTTCTTTTCCAAGTCTGAAATTTGCACATATGGTGGTGGAGCAATGCCGACTGAAGCAGCAAAAGGGTCTCCGTTTCCTGTGGTTGTGGCGTCACCATCTTTGGTGGTCGGAGGTGCCGGCAATGCCAACATTGCTGGCCTTCCGGCAGACCCTAAAGCAACACTACTAGCACTTCCACTTGCTGCATAAACTGAAGAAGACATTGCATGCATCATTGTTCCTTGCTGATACATCCCATCAAGCATGAACATATCAAAACCACCAGGAAGGTTTGTTTTCTGATTAGATAAATGGCTTGCTGTTTGAACTAAAGCTGTTTCCCAATCTCCTTCATCCTTGAATGCTTCCCATGCAGGAGGACCATTTGGAGCAACTGGTACACCTCCATCAAATAATGCCAGTGCCAATCTGTTTGATTGATCTTCTGTGGAAATATCTTCTCCTAAGTTCAACAAGTCAGCCTCTCGTGGACCACCCTTGTTTTGTTCCTCCTGCTTTGGCTCTTCCTTCTCTTCTTCCTGGAAGAAATCTTCAGGTGGTGGTAATGCCTTCATCGCGTACATATCTTCTTCAATCACTTCTGGTTCTTGGACCTCAGCAGTTTCACTCTCAGGTTGAACAATGGTGGTGGCCTTATAATTTTGTGCTAATGAAGTCTTTTCTCTCAGGAAATCATCCATCACGTCAAGCTTCTTCTGTGTTATTTTCTCAACTTCTGGATACTCCGAAGAGCGAGCAACCCCAACAGTCTTGCACCAACCATAGAAATCATCGAGCTCATCTAGTTGCTTTGAAACACGGCAGAATATCTCATAAACCTTAACAGATTCAGCGATCTGTAGCTCCATGAAACGATCAACCAATACACCAAGTATCTGACTTATGTCATAATTCAACTGAAAACTCTCTTTCACTATTGGATAAAGAGCAACAATCACGACTCTGTTGTACTTTGCTCCACCTGTTTAGTTCCACCAGAACAAAACATGACAGAAACAAAATCCAATAGAATATTGAAGGAGAAACTGAGTGAGAGCAGATTGAAGGGTACTTGCAGAAAAAGAACGAACCTGTGGGACGACAGGATAAGAAGCGTTCAAGTAGTTGAAGCAAATGTTGCATCCTGGAAAATACGAGTTCAGTTCTCATTTCATGAACTGGAGTAGTAGGTTTAATCTTTCCATGGTTACTAGTCTCTCCTCTTCCTCCTCCTCCTTCAACAACACTCCGACGATCGTCTTCAAACCCAAGAACACAGCGCTTCCCTCGACGACTTTGCATCCTGAACTCGAGCCTCTCATCGAGATACAGTGCATAAGTACGCACAAACGCGGAGAAGTCCCAAGAATCAGACCTGGAAGTGTCACGAAAATCAGACAAGTTGAGAAGACGAGTCCCTCGTCTAGTTGCAAAGAAGATCTCTTCCCCGTAAGCAGGATCTCCATCGGCGAGGAGGCGTTGAACCAACATGAGTGTCTTCAAAGCCACTGTCCAGTTCTTGGTCTTGTTAAGGCGTCTGGAGATGAAACTTACGCATGCACTCACGTAGGCACGAGAATAAGATGTTAAACTCAGTATTTCTCGAATGTGTTTCTCATCCGCTGGATATTCTTCGTGCCTAGTTGCCTTAACAATGGCTACCTCCAGATCAGAGAGTGAGTCGCTGTTGTTCACTTTAGCTAGGCCTATGCTGGTTTGGTCCTTCACCGCTCCTATTGCTCTTTTGAACGTGCTTGGAGCCATCTTCGAGTTTTGAGTTCACAACTACTTATTTATATATCCAGAAATTGATCTGACAAGAAAGACCAAGTTATATTCGTACACATCATTTTCTAACATCAAAATATTTTAATAAAATAAATATTAAAAATTAATTATGCAAATTTTAATATCAAATGCCAAATTTTATAAATATATAATTTTTTTTATTCCTCAATATTAATATTTTGGTATTTGTTTAACTAAAATTGGTTTTTTTGTTACCATAAGATTATATACATACGTAAATAACATAAATAAACTCTTTGTAAAAATAATAATTTCTTATAATGATAATTTTCAATAAGATATTCATCAAATAAAACAAAATTGTATTTACTCTTACGAGCGAAAATTAATAATCTTATCTCATATTATTTTTTTAAAACAGAGCAATCCGCAATCACTATTTTTTATATGCGCATTGGATAAATCTCCGAATTGATGTAATAGCCTGTAAATCATGTCAAACGGTACTTCACACTAGACAAACTTTGCACGATAGACTCGATTGAAAGATCGAAAGTATAGAGAATCGAACACGAGACATTTTGACCTCATACTCCTTTAT
>JANIJH010000224.1:2837671-2859364 GCA_024520975.1 Erythroxylum areolatum | reverse complement strand
AAATTTGTGGAGTTTGAACGGGAGGTAAGAGGCCACTTGGTTTGTGTTAATAAGAGATAATATCTCTATTTTTATACATAAAATAAATAATCACTAAATTCATAAATTTTGTCAAAGTCAACATTCTCTAATTTTCTATTTTAGCATTTCACCTTGTTTATCTTTTATCATATTATTTAGATAATCACTTATTTTATTATTTTATTTTAATATTTTAATATTTTTATTTTATTTTATTTTATTTTATTTTATCATGTGAATTATTTAGAAACTACCTCTTTACTGGTTAAGATAAGGTCGCGTATTGCTGAAACTTCGTGTATTAATGAAATTTTTACTAAATTGTTATTTTTATTGTTATAGTAATAAATATCAACATAAAAAAAGATACATATTATTAGTAATAATACTTTCTTTTTGAGCATTTGAATTTAGACAATAGATTTGAGGTTAATCGGATAAAAATTGAGCATTAGGGAGATGAGGGTTTTTTATTGTTGCTAAAATTAGTTTTTTAAATAGGAATTTGAAATAATTTTAGACTAGTAATTCAAGTTTATTTTGTGAAAAATAATTTTAGAGAGGTAATTCTTATTTCTATTGATGTTACAAAACTAAAATTAACCTTTTTTATAAAAAGAATGTTAGGTTTAGGATTTTAAACTTTGTAACACCTTTTTATTTTTCTTAGAAAAAAAGTGTATAAAAAATTGAATAACATTTATTTTTGAAAATAAATAAGAAAATTAGATGAAATTGAATTAAAATTTAAAAAACAGTATATAAAAAATTGAATTAAAGATTATGTCTTTTTTAACTTTAAAATTGAATTAAAAATTCAAGATTAATTTGGTGAAATCTGAGGTTAGAAAGGTTCTCAAACTAAAATAAGCTTTCTCTAAAATAAGATTGTTATGCAAGAAAGGAATTTGAAAAATTCTTAATTTTAAATTTAAACCTATAAATTGAAATTAATTTGATTTTATTTAATTTAATAATTTTTGTTGATAAAAATATATTAATTGATTAATTAATTAAAATTTTTTATAAACTGTTTTTTAAATAAATTTAAATAAACATATTAGTAATTAAATATATCTCATTTTAATTAGTGATATTTGAATTTATGTTATTCATCATCAGGGTTTAGCAATGTAGGAAAGCCCTAAGAACTCTTTTCCTCTTCCTCTCATCCTTTGCCTTTGGTTTGGTTAGCTTTCTATAGATCATTACACTGCGAAATGCCTCCAAATCATTCTTCTTGGTCTCGTCTTCTCCTCTTCGCTTCCCTCAGAAAACCCCAAATTTCCCGGAAAATTTCAAGCTTTCCGCATTTTCCCCCACTCCGAACAAGTCCATTCTTCCATACGTTAAAAGCCACCCACTTCTCCACCGCCTCCGCCGTTCCCTCCGGCCGTATAGTCCAAGACCTCTTGGCTGAGCTAG
Organism: Erythroxylum areolatum; assembly: GCA_024520975.1. Taxonomy (NCBI): domain Eukaryota; kingdom Viridiplantae; phylum Streptophyta; class Magnoliopsida; order Malpighiales; family Erythroxylaceae; genus Erythroxylum; species Erythroxylum areolatum. Next base: position 2,857,918 of record JANIJH010000224.1, on the reverse strand, counting down.
AGCGCGAGAAACAACGTGAAAGGGAGGCCAGAAAGCGAGCGGGAAAAGACACCAAGGATATTGATCTTGAGGACGAGGAGGATTACTTGGGTGTTGGCCCATTGATCGATAAGTTAGAGAAGGAGAAGCTCAAGAACATTAGCCCTGAGTTGTTGAATCAACATGAGGAACCCACGGATTCTGATAGTGACGACGACGATGAAAGGTGGTCAGCTGATGCTTTGAAGAGAAAGGCTGAGCAATTTGAGAAGAAGTTCAATCGCCACAAGGAGCTGCTTAAGAATTTTACTGATGCTGGTAAATGATGACGAAATTAAAATGAATATACATGTTTTGGATTTATTAACTGTTGAGTGTATTATTTTCTGTTCCTTTTTTTTCTTAAACGGTGCTCAGAGACTCTTGATGATGCTTACAAATGGATGAATCGAATCAACAAGTTTGAAGAGAAGCATTTCCGGCTTAGGCCTGAATACAGGGTCATCGGTGAGTTGATGAATCGACTAAAAGTAGCACAAGGAAAGGAAAAGTTTTTACTTCAACAAAAATTAAATAGAGCAATGAGGTTGATGAAGTGGAAGGAAGCTTCTGAACCCAATAACCCAGAAAATTATGGAGTTATTTGGCAGGCACAATCAACCCCTGATGCTGATCTCCTAGCAGGTGCTGGATTTGAGAAACAAAAGCAAATTATGCAAGGTGGTGGGCCTGATGATGGTGAGGAAGAGGAGTTTGATGACATGAAGGAGAGGGATGAAATGCTGCTAGAAAAGCTTGATGCCATTGACAAGAAACTTGAAGAGAAACTCGCTGAGTTGGATCATACGTTTGGAAGGAAGGGCAAGGCCCTGGAGGAGGAAATCAGAGATCTTGCAGAAGAAAGAAATGAATTGACAGAAAAGAAAAGAAGACCGATGTACAGGAAAGTAAGTACTTGTGATCTTCTTCTTGGTGCACATTTCTTTTGTTACTTTCCATGTGAATTTGATCTATGATTGCTGGCTTGTGAACAAGTTTATGAATCTTTTTCAGTCGAATAGTACATAGATTTTGACAAGTGCATATGTAAACCCCACAACTATATCTCACATACAATTCTGGGTTAGTATCAGTATCTATAGTTCTATACATAATGAGCGCTGGATCCATCTCAAATTTCTCTTCAATAATTTTTCTACATTTAACACGAATTAATAAGCATTCTGAACTTGGGCGGTTGCTGTAACGGATGTTGCGTGCCTTAAAGTATGCATGCACTATTACGCACTCTCATTCTTATCATCGCTGACAGGGTTTTGATGTGAAGATGATTGGCGTTAATAAAACTACAAAAGTTACCAAGGTATCAACCCTATTAGTTAATATTGTTATTTATAAGTTGCGAGTACTCTTCCACTTTTTCTTAACAAACTTATTGCGTAATACAGGGAGGGCGAAACTTCAGGTATTCAGCATTGATAGCCTGTGGAAATTATCAAGGTGTTGTTGGTTTTGCCAAAGCAAAAGGGTCATCATTCCCTATAGCCCTTCAGAAGGTATTTTTCTGTTGGGATTAGAACTTTATTATCCATGATTTTATTTGGAAGGCTGAAGATGGGGTGGCTGGGGTGGAAACAGAGTGGGATAAATGCACCAAAGTCCTGTATATAAGTACCACAGTTTCTGTTTTAATTCCCTTATTCGCAAGTTCTTAGACCGGGCTTTGCAGTAAGAAAATATATGGCCGCTATCGAAACCATACCAATAACACAGAAGTCGTGCATAATTTGTTTCAGGGGTCAAGGTGCATTCTTCATTTTTTAGCTGCCATCTTCTAAATTATGAGTCACAGCTTGTTTCATTGATAATGTAGGAGGTTGATTATATTACAAAAGGCCTGTAGCAGCATAATGCTTTCTGCCTTTTCATTTTCTTTGATCTTTTCACCGTTGTCCAACGCCTTAAGCATGTTATCTTGTCTAGTGAGACTATAAGTTTACTGGTCGTGTATTTGTTCGCCAATTTTAGTCTTGTATCATGTATAAGCTCAATGCTATTCTAAACAGTTTACTAATATATAACTTTTTCTCTGGTAAATAGGCATACGAGAAATGCTTTCAGGATCTACACTATATAGAACGGCACGAGGATCACACTATTGCCCATGCCGTACAAACAACCTACAAGAAAACCAAAGTATTATATCTTCTCTATGATTTTCCTTTTCTGATTCATGTGTTTTTTGTCTCATTCGGGTCTGTAAATTATTTAGGTGTATCTCTGGCCAGCTTCAACCACAACCGGCATGAAAGCTGGAAGGGTTGTCCAGACTATTTTGAATTTAGCTGGTTTCAAAAATGTAAAATCCAAGGTATTGTGCTGTTACCCAAAACACTAGTGTAGTTCCCCCAGTCTTTGATTTTCTATTCATAGTTTCAAACTTTTGCTAGGTGGTTGGCTCAAGGAATGAGCATAACACAGTCAAAGCACTTTTTAAAGCTCTGAACGCAGTAAGTAACCAAATCCTCTACATAAATATATTGTCATCTCCCTACTTGTGTTGAACATCTTGGCTGCTATATTTTGACAGATTGAAACTCCCAAAGATATACAAGAAAAGTTCGGCAGGACGGTGGTTGAGACATCCTTGCTCGGATAGGGCCGTAAATGGCACATGGGGTTTGAACCTTCATTGACATGATAAAAATATAAATTTTGTAACATTCTTTAATGTTTTCTTGTACTTTTTAGTGGCAATCAGTTAGGCATTTATAGTCTTTTGTTTTCTTCACTCCCTGGTTCAAGATCAACTAGATTTGATGAAAGATGGATGTCTCTCCTCATCACATTGGCAATGCTAATGTATATGACTCCAGAGATCTGATTATGAAAAGAATAAGATAAAATTGCATTTCAAGTTTTTGTACACTCTTATTCAAGATGTTGAGAAGCAAAAAAATGTTCATTTGATGAATGCATAAGACTTTGACAGTGCAGTACATATTCTGGATATGCTACGACAGTGTCTGATTCACGGTAGAAAATATTCTGGATAATGCAATGTTATAATCTGCCTCTGTAGTTCAATACAGTGGGCAGGCGATTTATTGTAACGTAGGAATCCAAACCCAAGCCCGAGCTTGAGCCGGAGTTTAGCTTGATTGAATCCATAAATGCATCACGACTCATTAATCTCAGTTTGATTAGATCTAATTTCGGTAATATTCAATCTAGTTTAGTATTGTTATTTTTTTTTGTAATTGGTAGAATAAAAAAAAAAAAGCTCAAATTTTGTAGGGCTTGAATATCCAAACTTAGGATTAAACTTTTTTATATGCCTAATTGAGTGGACGTCATAATCCTGACTAAAGTTATGTTTGGTTAAATGTAAAATTTTTAATGGAATGAAATTAAGATTATGTTTGATTGGACATAAGCGGGACTGTTCTTAATATTTTATAGATCCTGGACAAAATAAAAAAAAACTTCTTATTTTTGCCTTTTTTAGGCCTTCATATAAAATAAAAAAAATAAAATATATGTTTTTTTGTTGTTATTATAAGATTAAGAGTAAGCTCTAATTTATTTCATTTTATTTTTTATATGGATAAAAATAAGTTGTATTTTATCATTTATAGAGATGGGCTCTGGGCAAGTATTCACCCTGCCCTTGCCCGGGGCCGATCCTGGACGTAAACTTTATAATAGAATAAAATATGAATTAATGTAATATTAAAAATTTGTTCTTTGGAAATAATAGAAAGGTTCATAATATAATATAGTAAAATTTTGTTTATTATTTTACGTTTCGTCCTAAATTTTTCAAATTTATAATTACTCAAAACTTCAATTTATGCCTTAAATCCTGATGGAAGAGTGCTCTGAAGCTCAGGTTTCTACAGGAACTAAATATGCTTTTGAATGAGTATTTCTTTGGGCATTGCATTAGGAAAATTCATGTGTTTTAACAGTGAATTTGTTATCTTTTGTCTAGACGATAAAAGTCTAGAGATTTAGTATTTAATGTCACTATATCCAGTTTGGTAGGAAGTTCGGGTTCAATCTTTACGACTCTCATAGGCTTGTTAACTTGTCAAAGTTCATACTGGGAACATTCCTGTTAACAGTTTCCAGAGAGGAGTGACACTTTAGCGTACTAAACAATCATGTTCTTGATGGTACATCATGGATGACGCTGTACTGAGTTAAAGAATATAAAAGAACGTAGTTGAAGAATCCTAGTTAAAAATCCACCAGCTCCATTTAAAACCTTTTCAATATCAATTAAGCTTGGAAATGGAAATTACTGCTACAGGTGGATTAACAGTTCAATACAACAAACTTATTCAAAGAAGTCCTTGGAAAAATGTTGTTTTTGCCATCATACTCTTTCCAAATGAGAAGTGAATCCGGTTTATCTTGGTATTTCATGTTTTCTCCTCCTTTTTGTTCACATCACCAACTTTGATGTATAATTTCAGTTGCAAGATTACAACCAGATAGACTCTTTAGCAGGTACCTTTCTTGCATTCTAGATTTTTCATCCTCTTATTGTGATTCGTTTTGGATTCTGATTAAGACTGTCTCTGATCATTGGTTCTTTATCTATTCGTGACAGTGCTATGATGAGGGAATAGCTAGAAGGGAAAAAAGGAACTTCTGAGATTACTGATGGATCAATCAGAACAAACACAGCAGCAGCAAGATCAGCAGCCTGTAATGGGGGTTGTAACTGGAGCAGGTGGGGTATGGTACTGCTGCTTATCAAAAAGCTGGAATGTTAGCTTCTGGAACTCCGGTGGTAACTCCAGTTCCCCGCACCGGATCACCTACCAACACCCCTAGCACTTCCATCATCAACAGCAGCAACTTCCAATTTTCTGGGGCAACCAAATGCACGAAATTGAGCAGAGGAGAGTCCTGTCGACCAGGTTTGTGCATATATATATATATATATATATATCACACAATCGGTGTAGACTTTCCTTGTACTTCATCCAATCAGCGCTTCACACGTAAGTATTCAGAAGTACTCTCACAGACACGTGTCACTCGATGCTCTCCTTCTCTCTGCACCTTCAAACACTATTACATGTGAATCTTTCATCACCCTTTCTTTCTCGCTCTCTTTCTGTGTGAAAAGAAGAGCTGTCTCTTAGGGTTTGTATCGCCTCTGGGTTCGTAATTCGCTATAAAGATCAATCGGTGAGCTCCGTTCCAAGCTTTACTCTCGCTTGTGAAAATTTTTAGTTTTATGCTATCTCGTCCTTTTCCCCATCTGATTGGCGAGATAGGTGATGAAAATAAAATAAAGTTTTGAACTTTATTGATTGTTTTTGAAATAAAGGATGAAACTTCACTTGTATTCTTATTCGTCTTTGCTTTTGGTTCTCTGGAAAGCTTTCTACCCAGCAGAACTGTTTTTCTTATCGTATTTTCCATGAAGGAAGGTGGGAATTGATAGTCATCGACTCTAAACGAGTTTGGTTGTCAAACTTTTGAAGACAAACTTTGGTTGTGGATTTTTTTTTTTTTTGGGGGTTCACTCATATAATTCCTTTCCTTGAGCTAGGTTCGATGAGTGTATGTATCCACTCTAACATTTTCTGCATAGCTTGATGTCTCGATAGATGTTGTGTAGATGGAGGCTGCATCAAGTAATTTTAAGTTATCTTTATTTTTTTTCACATATAATTTGAGGAAGAAGGTAGATCATTTTCTGTTTCCCCTGCCTTTTGACTATCATATTTTGATTGCTTCTATGTTCAACATTGCAATTGTTTTCTTGTTACTTTTGACCTTTCTGAGAATTCTTTTACCTGTAGTTTTACGTTCTTGCCTTTAGCTTTGTGATATTGTGTAATTCTCGTGCTAGCGATTTACCTAATATTGTTTTCTATACGTCCTTTTGATTGTGTTATTTTCTCTGTATTATCTTATGCTAGATGAAGATCTGCAAGTAGGTGAGGATTCTATGATGAACTTGAGATTAGGAGGTGAGAGTAGTTTCAAGAAAAAAAATTATGCATATGGTTAGAACGGGTAGCGGTAGGAGAATGCAGATTTTTCTATTGACATTGGTATACCTTTCTTTGGTAAATACCCATTGTTATTTCTTTTATTTTCTTAAAATGAAACCATGCAATAAATTGTGTTAGTAAGTTTGAAATTTAAAATTTTTATGATTGATGGTATGAAAACTGAGAGTATTTTGTGATCAATGTTTTTGCCCTTTTGATGTCAAAGCATTACTTTGAAGCCAGGAGTTTGATATGGATTAAATGGTAACTCTAATTTAACCAGTAGAGTTATGTGCATTGGCTCTAAATTTGAATGAATCAAACAGTCAACTAAAGCATTTTGCTTAGATACAGTGTTCGCAATTGGCGTTATTAAAAGATTAGGGGATAAGAACAGAAAAATGAAGGTTGGATGAAGGGTGGCTGTGATAGGCATGGTTACTGGCTAATGGTGGAAACTGTCTGCATTGGCAGACATGAGACATTGTTTAGAGATGTTGACTTTTGAACAGGCATTCTCTTTGGCCTAAGTTTCATGAACTATTTATTTCAAGTACTCAAAACTTCAATTTATGCCTTAAATCCTGTTGGGAGAGTGCTCTGAAGCTCATGTTTCTCAAGGAACTAAATATGCTTCTGAATGAGATCTTGTTGCTGTAACTTTAAGGGTCTTTCTTTGTGCATTGCATTAGGAAAATTCATGTGTTTTAACAGTGAATCTGTTATCTTTTGTCTAGACAATAAAAGTCTAGAGATTTAATATTTAATATCACTATATCCAGTTTGGTAGGAAGTTCACATTCAATCTTTACGACTCTCATAGGCTTGTTAACTTGTCAAAGTTCATACTGGGAAGTTTTGACACCTGTGCATAAAGTTCTCGGCGCTGGATTGTTTTTCTTATTTACTCAGGTTGAACATTCCTGTTGACTGTTTCCAGAGAGGAGTGACACTTTAGCCTACCGAACAATCATGTTCTTGATGGTACATCATGGATGAGGCTGTACTGAGTTAAAGAATATAAATGAATGTGCTTGGAGAATCCTAGTTAAAAATCCACCAGGTTCCGTTTAAATCCTTTTCAATATCATTTAAGCTTGGAATGGAAATCACTGCTACAGGTGGATTAACAGTTGAATACAACAAACTTATTTAAAGAATTCCTTGGAAAATGTTGTTTTAGCCATCATACTCTCTCCAAATGAGAAGTGAATCCAGTTTATCTTGGTATTTCATGTTTTCTCCTCCTTTTTGTTCACATCACCAACTTTGATGTGTAATTTTAGTTGCAATATTACAACCAGATATGCTCTTTAGCAGGTACCTTTTTTTGCATTCTAGATTGTTCATCCTCTTATTGTGATTCTTTTTGGATTCTGATTAAGACTGTCTCTGATCATTGGTTCTTTATCTATTCGTGACGGTGCTATGATGAAAGAATAGCTAGAAGAGGAAAAAGAAACTTCTGAGATTACTGATGGATCGATCAGAACAAACACAGCAGCAGCAAGATCAGCTGCCTGTAATGGGGGTTGTAACTGGAGCAGGGCAGGTGGGGTATGGTAGTGCTGCTTATCAAACAGCTGGAATGTTAGCTTCTGGAACTCCGGTGGTAACTGTTCCATCCCCGACTCAGCCTGCTGCTACTTTCTCCAGTTCTCCGCACCAGATCACCTACCAACAGGCCCAGCACTTCCACCATCAACAGCAGCAGCAGCAACGGCAGCAACTTCAAATGTTCTGGGCCAACCAAATGCAAGAAATTGAGCAGACAGGTGACTTTAAGAACCACAGCCTTCCTCTGGCTCGGATCAAAAAGATAATGAAAGCAGATGAAGACGTCCGGATGATTTCTGCTGAGGCTCCTGTTATTTTTGCTAAGGCATGTGAAATGTTCATCTTGGAGCTCACTTTACGCTCATGGATCCATACTGAAGAAAACAAAAGGAGGACGCTACAAAAGAACGATATTGCAGCTGCCATATCAAGGACTGATGTTTTTGACTTCTTGGTTGATATAATACCAAGAGATGAGTTAAAAGAGGAAGGACTAGGAGTTACAAAAGCAAGTATTCCTGTTATGGGTTCCCCTGCGGATATGCCTTATTATTATGTTCCTCCTCAGCATCCTCCTGGAACTTCAGGTATGATCATGGGAAAACCAGTTGATCAAGCTGCAGGTTATGGAACCCAGCAGCCTCGACCCCCAGTGCCATTCATGCCGTGGCCCCATACTCAACCGCAGCAGCAACAAAATCATCAACAACAACAACAAAGTGAAAGCCGATCTTGAGGGTTGGATGTTGTGACAGTTCAAGATATGATTGTCAGTGGCATTGGCATCTTGTATCCTTGTCAAATAGTAGTGAGGTTAGCTGAATGCAAACTAAAGTAGTGTATTGCTAGTGAGCATGGGGTAGCTGAGTAACTTGTGGGGATATTCATGCTCGTATTCTGCAAAATGGCTGGAAGATAGATGCAATATTTACAGGTTTAAGCATAATAGATGCAATATTTACAAGTTTAAGCAGAAGATTATGAGAGAATTACAATGGTTGATTGTACATTTGTTCATATCTTTGTCACAGTTGGTGTGTATCCGAAGAGTAACAAGAATCGATTGCAGGTTGTCTCAATATATGGTTGGCAAATTAGTGACTAACTTGTTCATAACTTATGCTTGAATTGTATCAATCTTCACAGGTGCTTTGTTTACTCGGGTATACGAGTGAAAAGTAGTACAGGAAAAGGTTTTTAGTTGGTGAAGATTAAGATCATATGTTCAAACTCTCAGAACATAGAAGCAGTGTATTATGATACAGAACTCGAAGTAAGTAGGCATGTCCTTGGGCTAATTCTGATAGATGATTTGTACAGTTTTACTTAAAACAAAGTAGTAACCATTTCATCCTCAGTTTATGTGATTCAAGTAGTGTCCTTATATGATAACAACACAAATAGGTTACAAGCGATAATCAAGCACTTAACGAAGAGTATGCTTCAGACAATTGGCTTTGCTGATCCAGCTCGACCCAAAATCAACGGTAATGTTTGAATTCGTCTCTTGGTGAAATAGTTTTCCATCACAAACACCTTTATTTTTCAAACCTAAATGAAGGAAAAACAAGAATAGGGAAGTTTATATACTCACATTTTCTTGTTAAAGGAGTTCAGATTGGGAGAACTTGAGAATAGAAACTCAAGGTCAGCGAAAAAAAGGAAAAAAATGGCAGCTTGTTTCAGCTAGTTTAAGATACATTCTTCCCTCGTAACCCCAAAGTCTCTGCATTGCAGACTCACGAGGACTCAACTGGGGTGTCTGGCTGTGCTCCCCATTCAGTCCACGATCCATCATAGACTGCAACGTCAGGCTTCCCTAGTCGATGAAGACCCTGCAAAAACGTGCATATGACCTTTCTTTTTCTTTCCAGTATTCAATGATACGTATAGCTTAGTTTGCATGTTACAAGATGGGAATCCCACCTTCAAACATTTTTTTGGTTCAGAAGAAGAGAAAACATCATTTTCATTTCTCAAATCAGTTAGAAATAAGCTCCGTATAAAGTATGTAGTTATTATGCTGAATATAAGTAAAGATAGATACCAGAGCAAGAATGCAAGCAGTCACTCCAGTCCCACACGAAGCGACAACAGGGCTTTCCAAAGAGATGCCTGTTGAAGAAGATCAGGTTAGGCTAACTTCCAACACAACACAAAATAAATATTAACCTACCTGTATGGAACATAGTCAATGATAATCAAATCGGAAAAGATAAATCATGAATGTTTTGATCATCAGTATAAATTCCAACCTAGTCGTGAATGCTCAGAAAACAAAGTCAGTACAGTTAGCAGACCTGTTTCACTGTCCATTTCCTATATGTTCATTCCCAACCGCAATAAGCTAGTCAATGGAAACAAGGTGAAATTGACCAAAGTAGGTAGAAAAAATGTACTTGGAATGAAAATATAGCATAAAGAAACCCTTGTCCTATATCAATGAAGGGCAGATTCTACAGCCAGTAACAAAAAGCAAGAGTCTTTGCTGCAGATGGTTCATTGCTTAATGACGAAAAGTCAGCAAATTGACATGAAGTTAACTTGGTAAATGTAGCACAAAATTAATTGATTTGTAAGTGATTGATAAGGAAAAGCATTTCACACCAGCTAGGGAGTGAATCTCATGATTTTACATAAAAATTACAAAAGCGTTATCACGTATATCCTTTTACTGCCAGCTACAACCATTTATCCTGCTTACCATCAAGTTTCTTTTTAACTTCTTTTCATCTTTCCACTTCTTTCACTATATCACGCTGCTACGACATTATGTACAACAATTTCATATAGCAGCAAACCAATTTTTTTCAGAAATGGAAGATGTATACATCAGAAACCCAGGCTAATTGACAAAAGAATGGCCAATAATATTATTAGAGAAGAAAGGATCAATGGATAAAATTGTCTTGAAGCCTTTACCCAGTGATCAACTACCCACAAACAACGCTTGACACATGTATACAATATGCACGATACCAATTACATTGAAATTGAACGTGCGATAATCCTGCTTTCAACCCAAGTAGTCATATAGTGACTTAAAGGAAAAAGAATTATTTTGATTGATCAAGAAATGACCAACGAATTGAGCAAAAAAAAAGGAATTAGAAACAATAGCAAAAAGAATATGTAAAAAAAAACAAGTATAATGCAGTATTGTCCCTACCTTCTTGATCAAATCGCTTTTTGAGCTCATCCTCTGGTAAGAGTGTCTGTGAAGCATCTAACATCTACAAAGATCAAAAAGGAAAAATGGAATTCCCCAAACAAAACAAAGTGAACCTTTTACAACCTTGAATCAGAGCACTGCATAGGGCTCCATAACAGGAACAGACAAATTTGATCTCTACCTGGGGAAAAGGAATGCACTTGCTGCCTGGTACATGACCACTTCTTATTCCCTTTCGAGGTTCTGGCGCAGCACCGTCAAACCTGCAAGAAATGAAAATCTCCATCGCTTCCAATTTCAAGTTAGACAAACAAGAGAAGTTATAATGTGTCATCGATTCCCAGTTTGCAATCTGCAAATTCAGCAAATATGTAAACAAGAAGTTCTCCAATCAGAAGTCTACTTTGATCTGACAAGTCTTTTTAACCTAACTACGTTGTTAATTATATCCAAATAAATATTCCTCAGACAATTCCATCACGAAAAAAAAACAGTTTTTGATAGATGTATATATAATTTATCCCTAAGCAATATCCATCCAGATCTACTGTAGCACATATTGGTTAACTGACTACATCATTGAGCCATAGAGACAGATTGGTTGGATTCTGTCCATGGATCCTTTCCCATTCTAAGTTCCTTATCATCCAAAATGTTTTAGGAACGTTAACTCCCATTCAATTTAGTTTCTATCTAGCCTTAAACATTTTTCCCCATCCACTGACTGACTTTCTATGGCATCCTATGCACCTAGTAACTACAATGTATGCATCTAAAAAACCTCAATCAGCATCCCTGTACTTCCCTAAAAGTCGTGCAATCTTCACATATGATGAAACAAACATCCCATTTAATCTTTAGCTGCTGGATGCATTCCTTACTGTATCATATTTGGTGTTATGTTAGATCCATCACAAAATCATAGCACCTTATGGCTTTGTTGATAAAAGATTCATGTCAAAGACAATAGCTGACCAAGTCATTATCCCTGATTTTTCTTTTAAATTGCTGTCTGCCATCATGGATATGATAGTGGGATCTCAGTTTCATTAAATATAGCCACATTCTATTATCAGCCTCTACCTTGATATTTCCTTTGCATTGATAATATGCATGACTTGACCTTACTAAGTATGTTCAATCACTGAGTTTCATTCCCCATACCCCTTTAATGATTAAATGAAGTTCAACTGTGGCAATACATGATTGAATCCAATAAAATTATATATCCTGCAAGACCCTTTCCCTTCATGTAATACAACCGAATAGCACTCATAAATGTTCATCCCAAAAATGCAGGCAAAGATTTTTGGAGACATGTCAAAAAGATGAAATCTTACTTCTGACAATGATTACATCACTCAAGCATGATGATGAACAAAAATTACCTTGGTTTTGAGCGGGCATCTATGTGCTGATGAGTTCTGTTTTCAAGATTATTTTTGACCTGGAAAATGTCATAGACTACATGATACAAATCGAACTGTACTAAAATAACAGAAATAAGAGAAACATCTCTTTTTCAAATAATTAGCATCATAAAAATGATCATGGAAGGATCCATCACCTTATCATATGGGAGATAAGTACACTATTATACTTATTACAAATTTGACAAATTTAAAATATTATCAATATGATAGTCACGTTTAAACAATTAAGAAGGTATGGCATCAAGTTTAACACAAATTTAGGTATGGCATCACGCTTAACACAAATTTAGATGTATGCAAAATCCAAAATGTTCTTTCACAATTAACATTCAAGGGGGGAGAAGTATTTGTTAATAGAATAAGCAAGAGAATTGATTTGTAAAATTCAAACTTAGGATTCCCAAAGAGCAAGTAAAATCAATTCCAATTTGAGAAATGGAAAACAAGTTCTAAGAAGACTCCATCAATCAGCTCAATAACAATTAAGCTGGGCACTATCAATTATATCCAAGCCAATTATAAATTCAGGATGCCAAACCGTTAATATTTACTTATGTGATAACCCCACTAGATTATGTATCTGATACTTGAGGAAAAAGTCAATATAAAGGAAATATATAATGGCTGTTCAGTTGTGGAAAGTTGGGTGGAAATTTTACAAAAAAAATTATCCAAGAAAACAAAAAGAGTTTGTGGTAAAAATAACATATTTTTCCCATTCAGAAAGTTGACTTTGTTAGGTTTTTAAATTTGTACCAACTATGAGAACCTTCTATATTTACCTTTATATTAAGTAAATATATTTTCCTTTTCCATTCAATAAAGCACGCATTTCCATTCTTTCTTTGTTTGACCACCTACCTCATCTTATCTTCTTTCAATCATCACTTCTGATGACTTCTCTCGATTTCTTAATACTTTATATCTCTTCAAACATGTTTTTATTTAAATGTTTCTTCACTATTTCTATAGCAGAAAATATAATATCAAGAACCATTTTATGTTTACTGGAAACAACCTAGTGGGAATTGATTAAATGGTCAGGTAGTATGATTTTTCAACATAAAGATGCAAAATAAACCCAACTATGTAAATATACTTGTAGACATAACTAGGTCATCTCAGAGATGAAACAACCCAACTATGAAACAAGTCCAATAAGCCCCTAGCTAACCTGCTCTAGTGTCCAGACAAGGTGTGGCTGAAACTTTGTCTTAAATGTGATTGGCCCAACCTGTGGTAAAGGAACATGAGAATAGAACTGTTGATAACAGGATTACAAATTAGAAAGTGCTGCAAAATTAAGATTAATGCATCATGTGGTCCAGTACTAAAATCAATGGTCTCATCGCATAAGGTTAAAACAGATATTCAGACATCAATGTCACAGTTTCACTGCACAACTAAGAAAAATACTACCTAAGAGAGATTATGATTAAGCAAACAACAAATAAGATGTATAGATCCATGTGAATAAACAGCAACTTGGCAACAGATATATCAGGCGTTGCATTGCATGCATGTAGACTATTAATATCTGCTGAAGAAGATTCAGACACAGGGATAAGGAGAGAACACATAAAGTAAACAAGAATGTTGATAACTGCTAAATTTTGCAATATCATGTGACATCCTAATACCTCTTCGTTAATGGCAAAAGAAAAGGCAGATATTTTTTTAAATAGAGAAATAGAACTCACCGCTTGTCCTTGAAATATTTTTTCAATTGCCTCACTTGCAGCACTAGCTTTTAAGATAGTATCACTTGAAGCACTAGACTCGACATCATATCCCAAAGCCCTCCATCTTGGCAGGCCTCCATCCAACACCCACACTTTGTCATGGCCATAGACCCGGAACATCCTTCTCAGGAAAAGTAAATAATTAATCAAGTGGCCTAATAACGCAGGAGCATATTCTAATCCAATAATTTATTTTTCTTCTTTTTAGGTTCGACTTCCTTTTCAATAAGGTATCATTTGGTTTATCTATAATGAGTAAGATATTTTGTACCACTTGTTCCTTCTACTTTAAGATAGGATTTCTAGTTACACTACTATAAATAGGGTCTTCCCGAAGAAATACAGCTGCCTTTTTATTAGTTTTATTAAAGGAGGTTGGGTTTATAAGCCCTAACTGTTCCGGCCACAATCTACCCTACATCTAGTCTACTTTGTTGAAAAGTAGCTGCCCAAACTCCCTATATCACTTAACCAAGTTCAATTCAGCAAAAATCAATTGTAACCAACTTACCACCAGACACGAGCTGCACTAAAAATTCCCTTCCCATCATACACGACCACCCCATCTTTATTTTCAATGCCAAGAGCTGAAACAGCAGCTGCAAAGGCTTCTTCCGATGGTAACATGTGAGGCAACTGTTACATATCATTTCATTAAAATATTAACAAACAAAAAAGGCAAGAAGTGAAAAAAAAAAGAACTTGTTGCACATAAAACAAGTGACAACGATGCATCATACATTTGTATTTCGATCTGATATCCCATCAATATCGAAAAAAAGGGCTCCAGGAATGTGAGCAACCTATTACCAGGAGACGGAAGAATTAATTATAACTTTCAAATGAATCACATACAAATTGATAAAGATATATGTCATAAAACTGAATTAGGGAGCAAATCTGCTTCATCCTGGAAAATAATTGAAAAGTTAAACCATATAAATTCAAGATGTTCTAGATAAAAATTTCATCTGCAAGACACAATAAACCAGTTTTACACCTGATACTCTTGAATTGGATTCCTCTGCTCATCTGGCATGTACCACGATGCATCCAACACCTGAACGGCAAAAGAGATGACTCAAACAAATACATCTAGCCCATAAAATAAGTATGATGTATGACATCAAATTAGACTTCCAACATGGCGTAAGGGCATATTCTTAATTATTATTTGATAAGGTCGTTTTGATCAGTGAGGCAGTGCATTTTGTAGTTGTAGCTAAACAATGTCTTTAAATTAGTGATTCTTGTAAAGGAAGTCTGTGTGCATATGGAAACTAACTTTTGAGTAACTATGGAATTGATTAAACTAACAACTGTTATAATCTTCAGTTACTCGTGTGGAGGTGAATAATAACATATAAAGTTCTTCCTTCTCATGTTATCTCTCTTTCTCTCTCACTTTCTGCATTGATAGATTATTGTGAGTTCTCTGTAATTACCTTATCAATAAGTATTAGAGTAGTTGATTCTTTATGATTTATTGAAGGAACTATGGGCAGAGTTCGACCATGAACTATGGAAGTTGGAGGAATACTTGAATTGGACCTTCAAGAATATGGTGTGGAAAACTCTAACTACGCATGAACAATCAGTTGTAGAATTGCAAAACTTTAAGTTGATGTATGAATCTATATATCATGTATAAACTAGTTATCAAACTAAAATATCTGAGAGAAGACAAATTCCTCAAAGACCAGGGACTCATTACTTGATGTTCAGCAATGGCAGACAATAACAGAGGTTTTTAATGATGGCTTAAGCAGAAAAAATAGGTTATCTCAAGCTTTTATATGGTCTGATACGCACCTGACACTCACTCATCCTATCAGAGAATATGGAAGATCAGAAGGGCAGAATGTTTGCTTTTTTTTTTTTTTTACACAAGCTAGATTCAAGGAAAGAACAACTTGTTATCCAAGTTTTGGAAGTGAAGGTTCCTAAATTTGCAAATTGCTATTTGTATTTGTTTGAGGTTCTGGAGGTGCAATATGTTGTGCATAAGCAACAATCGGCATGTCTTTCAGGTTGCAACCAAATTCAAACAGCAAAAGATGAAAGAAATAGATCAAATGAAAGATCATTAAAGGGCAAAGAATTACCTTCATGTCAGGCTTCTTGAGATTTGCGTAAAGCCAATCAACAGAAACAACAGGATCATTGGGAGATAAAGATTCTGTGGAAAAACTTACTTTCCTCCCAAATACTGAAGAAGCCATGACTCGAGGAAGCAAATCAGATGTCTTACGTGGAGAACAAACGGGGTAAGCTTGCAAGTGAAATGATCTCTTCCAATATCAACATGAAAAGCAGTAAATTAAAATTAGACAACAGATGTTAAGGTTGGTCATTCTAGTGGCACAGTTTCCAAATTGTTAAAGTTGAACTATAAATTGTAGAACCTCGCACGTAAACTGACATATTAGCTTTCACGAAATGTGCGGAAGTCCATTATATACTATAGTCAAGAGTACAAAACATACACGAATATGTTTCTGCATGGTTAATAACTGCAAGATATGAGACTATTAAGCTGTCCTAACTTCACTTAACTATAAATTCAACACGAGCAACTCAAACCTGACGAAAGAAAAAAATGTTCGTGATCATCTAATTGAAGGGCAAGCCTCTTACCAAACAACAAAATCCATTTTTCAAAATTTCAACTTGTTACTCCAAAACTTATCGCCAGATTCAGAACCCATTAACCAGAATTCTCCAGTTTAACAAATGGACCAAACCAACAAAACAGCAATGATAAGATCACAAAATGACACATACACGAGAAAAGGAAAACAAAAAAACAAAAAAAAAAACAAACAAGGAATCAACTATCCAAGAAAAGTAGAAAACCCAGAAAAGGGCTTGACTAAAGGAGGGCAACTTGGGCACTCACCTTGAAGATAGAAGTAAAGACTGGTGCTTTATGTGATAACGAGGAAGACGATTGAAACAAGCGGTGACCCAATAAGGCTCTGGTGAAAATGGTTGATGCCATCTACTCAAAAGACCATAGAAATAGATACAATGATCTATTTAGGTTTGTTTTGTCAGAGAATGAAGCCAAAAGAGAAAATCAAAAAGAAAAGCCCCGGTAATTTATCTGATTATTGATTGACGATATCAACTCACTCATACTTACTACTACCAGTGATTGGTGCTTTTGGGAATAAATAAATTAAGCGGTTTAAACTTTGATTTGATCAATTTGAGCTCTTTGGGCGCAAATTATCCCCAACACTCTAAACACACTTCACCAGTGGCGCATCTTAATAGCCAAAGCTCAGACTTTTGGAGCGAGGTCTACTTTGGGAAGTATTAATAAAGAAATCAGAATAAAAATAAAAAGTAAAAATTAGAATAGGAAAGAAATTACTTGTTATGCGAGTTTGAATTATAATAAGATTATAGAAGAATATTTATATCAGTATTTGATATTAACGTATTACGAATGATAATGAATTTTATTTACTTATGTTTACTTTTTACGTGATTAATTTTGTAAATAATTTAATTAGTAATGCAATGTAGAACATATTATGGATAATGCAATGTTATAACCTACCTCCGTAGTTCAATCCAATGGGCAGGCGATTTATTGTAAAGTAGGAATCCGAATCCAAGCCCAAGCTTGAGCTGGAGTTTAGCTTGATTGAATCCATAAATGCATCAGGACTCATTAATTTCAGTTTGATTAGATCTAATTTCGGCAAATATTCAATCTAGTTTTTGTTTTTCGTAATTGGTAGAGTTAAAAAAAGCTCAAATTTTGTAGGGCTCAAATATCCAAGCTTAGGATTAAACTTTTTTATATGCCTAATTGAGTGGACGTCATAATCCTGATTAAGACTATGTTTGGTTAGATGTAAAGTTTTTAATATAATGAAATTAAGGTTATGTTTGATTGGACGTAAGGTTTTTAATGGAATGAAATGATTTATAATGGAATAAAATGTGAATTAATGTAATATTAGAAAATTATTATTGGAGAGGGATAGAATGATTCATAATGTAATATAGTGAAATATTGTTTAGAAGAATGGTTCATAATGTAATACTGTATAGTGAAATTTTGTTTATCATTTTACATTCCATCATAACCTCCCCAAAATAGATGTAACTTATTTTTACTATTTATGATAAAATGAGACGTAATGTGAAACCATTCTCTTCTATCTTATTCCATTTCATTTTATTATAAACCCTCATTTCAAACAATGGAATAATATTATTATATTTCATTTTTGTAAGGGCCCATATTACACCTTATCAAAAATATTACCTATCTATGAAGGTATATGCAATATGATTGAAAATTTGCATATGTCTTGAATCCATGGTCCATCAAACCATGATTAATAACTTGGAATTAATTGTTACCATTAGAAAATTGATGTATTAAAATGTACATTTGGACTAGGAAAATTATCAAGTGACAAGACAAGTTGGTACATAAAAATTAGGGTGACTAAGCCTATAAAGTTAGTGACATTTAACATAAGTAAATAAGGGACAAATAGCAGTATAATTAAATGACATTTGGCAACATTGATTAAATGACAAGTGGCCTGGCAGGATTGTGACATTTGGTAGCTTGAGGAGTAGACAAATGGGATGCATGCAATGGAGACATATGCCATGTTGTGAGAGTGACACCTAGCATCAAATGAATCCAGCTAAGGCAGAAGTGTTTCTGCTGGTCATTCCTCTTCTCCTTATTCATTCACCACCGAAACACCATGCTCTTTCATTCTTGTGTATTTGGCTTATGTTGTGCTTGATTACCACATCAAGATGCTGCATCAAAGAAGTTATACCTTGTCATCTTTTGTGTTATTGTCTTCTTGGTATTAAGATCATCTTAGTTTCACTTGAATTTTGGAGTTGTGTTTGTTGCTTGGAAGGCTAGTTGGCTTGCTCTTTGGAGTTGGAATTTGAAGTTAAATAGGTAAGGGAATTATAAACTTGATAGCATGTATTCATACAAGTTTTGTGATAATTGAATTGGCATAAAACATGTGTTATGATCATAATAATGTTGGAAAATTGAGCTTTTTATAGTAAATTTTGTTTTAGTTTTGATGCATAAAAGACTATGATTTTTGAGTTGTCTAATGAATATTTTTGAATTGGATTTAGACATGAATTGGACGAGGAATTGAAGCATAAGTAAGGTAGAATTGAGGTGAAATGAATATACTTTGATGAAGGTGTTTCGGATTTGGAATGAAGAAGTTTAAACCTAGAAAATCGAAGGAAATTGGGTAGTCCACGATCATGGCACTCATCCCACGATGGGCACATGCATTAGCTTCTGTCAATCGTGCGAAGGTACCCCACGATTGTGGGCAAGGTTTTGACATGAAAATTTCTGTTTTGTGCAATTGTTGAACCACATAAAATTAAGACACTTTCTAGTGGTGTATTTGAACTTAATTAATATTAGAAATGAACCTAGTTTGATGTTAGATTAATTGGTTAAAGGTTGAATAAGTTTTGAGTTGTTAATTGAGGTAATAACTTAAGGAAGGTGTTGTTTGATATCAAAGTATCTAACGTTGGAATATATGATTTGTTCAGAGGATAAATGTGTTCTTATGGAAACAAGTGTGATCTAAAAGATATAAACATTATGTTAGTTGTGAATGTTATTGAATGGGGAACTTGTGTGAATACATGTAAAGTGTAATTACTTAATGTATTCATTGGTGCATTATCGTAAATGTTTATATTTATAAGGCATATTAAGTTTGATCAAATGTGAATGAACATGTTCAATTTAAATAGGATGGAATAAAGTCATGTGTTAAGCACTAGATCTTTTACATATGATTCTGAAATTTGAAATGGTTTGTTTTAAAACTGTCAATTCCTAGTCGTAGGTAAGTAGACATGCCTAGAAGAGTCTGTAGTTGCTCCTGTTCTTAGACACTCCGATGTCTTCTGTACTTTGACACTACGATGTCCCCTATTCTTAGACACTACAGTGTCTTCTGATTCAGAGACTTAAGTCTCTTCTGTTTCTGTTGATACCAATCGTTCGTATCCCTTTTTATGTTCTTGTTACCCACTTTTGTAAAAAGGACTAGCAGGCTAATATGTTTTGTGTTATGATATATGTTCAAATATGAAACAAGCTAAGTTTTGATCTAATACAAGTTATATTTTGTTCTGACACAATTATATCCTATTATGAGACTTTTAAGTTGCGTTCTGAAGTAACGATATTTTAGCGCCCCCTCACCGTAGGGTACATATCGGGATGCCCGAAGGTCGCTCCGACACGTATCCCACGATAAAGGTTCACTACCAGAAAATTTCACTAATAATCCACATGGCAT
>JANIJH010000224.1:2744856-2764112 GCA_024520975.1 Erythroxylum areolatum | reverse complement strand
ATAAATGCCAAGCAGCCGTAAATGCACTACTGAGGAATTATACAAGTCCAAGAACTCAAGTTGCTCCATGGGTACGTGACTCTTTCTCTCTCTGTTTCTCTCTTTCTTTATCTGGGTTCGTATAATCACTAATTTGAACAGAAATTTATGTTGTTTAGGCGTCTTTTCAAATGATCTATCCAGGCAGTAGAATACCGCAGTGGGTCGACTATCGAAGCATCGGTGATTCCATTCAAATCCACCTTCCTGCTCATTGGTTTAGTCATCTTTTTAAGGGATTTGCTTTCTACTTATGCCATGATAATATTAATGTGGGGTATGATGATGGACGATCTTGCGATCTTAGCTATGCTTGCTATTTTGGAGACAGTCACCATTTCTCCTCCTCTGAAACAATATATGGTGCACTCAACAGAGCAGATAAAGAACATATGTTAGTCTTCATCTGTGAAGAGCTTCGTACATGGATATGTAGACATGGTAACTTCAAAGAGGATGTAGTCTTTTTTAAGTTCAGCATGAATAACAATATAATAAAAAAGTGTGGGATCATTCCACTGTACTCCTGAAGATCAGATCAGGATGAATTTTGTCACCAAGATGTATGTATTTTCTTTCTAACATTCTTTTCATGTCATTATTTCCAACTTATGTCATTCTCATAACTCTTAATCATTTGTTTATGTTTCTGGCAACTACGACAAAACTTTATTCAATTTGTCTTTTAATTTTCTAGTTTTCACATTTTGCATCTATTTTCTTAAAAAGGCTCAAAAACACAATCAAAAGATAGTCCTAAACAAGCATATCAGTTTTAAACAGTCATAATTTTTGATTCAGATAAAGAGTTATGATACATATTATTTAACAATAGGAGCTTGACATGTGAAACTATGATTTAATCTTATCTTTTCAAGTAGAAGCCTTTGTTTTCCTTTATCATGTTATGCCGTTGTGATTTAGTATAATAATAATTGCTTTGTCTTACATATTAATTAATGATATAAGATTTTCAAGATGGATGGTGCATGTGAAGACAAGAGACATTGCTTATGAGATGTGAAGAAATCAAACAATCATTTAGGTTTCCTGCAAATTCTTCTTTCAAAGTATCTTCTCCAACTTTGATCTCTAAAATAGCAAAATGCTGCCTGAGCCAATCCAGGTTAGTTCTTATTACCATTCCTTAAACCCAACGGATTGTTGCCTATATTTATTTAATAGTAATTTTAGTGATAGTATTTTAATTTAATATTTTTTATTATAGTTTTATAATTATTAAATCTTTTAATTATATTTAAAATTTACCAATTACTCCATACTAGAATTTTATTATAGTTTTATAATTATTAAATCTTTTAATTATATTTAAAATTTACGAATTACTTCATACTAGAATTTTATTATCATCTTTAATAACAAATATATTGAGTTCTCTTTATTGACACGGCTTTTTACTGCATATTAGTATCATGTATCAGGCCATCCGACTCAAATTAATGAGAAACGTTCGAAACTAGTTCTTGCACATATTGTATTTGCAAGGGATTAATAAATTATGAACACACATCACACTATATCATCTCCATTTGGTGCTCAAGAGATGTTTTTATTATAAGAAGCATCAATATTTTCAAAAGATCCAAGAATCAGTCTATGCTTACCAAGTCAAAGTTCAAAAATATGAAGTAGCATGACATTATTAAAATTATTCTTAACATGGCAGGGATACATCTGAAGTTGGATATGTTACAGATGGTTATAATAATCAAACAAATCATATGGAGAACAATGCTGTTATTGCACATGCTTTCCAGTAAGAACTTTCCCCGATTGCTTATGCTGAAGAAGCTGGGTTCCATGATGCTGCTCAAGATTTGGTTCTTAACCAGCTATGGCTTGGTCCTTCTGGTGGAGAATGCCATGATTCTGGTAATGTTTTGAGCTTGATTCATTGCCTATAGTGGGCTACTTCTATTTCTCTGGGCGGATTTGATAGTTAATTTTTATGGTTTCTCATATCATGAGAGTGGTCAGAAAGTCTTGGATGATGATGAT
Source organism: Erythroxylum areolatum (assembly GCA_024520975.1). NCBI lineage: Eukaryota > Viridiplantae > Streptophyta > Magnoliopsida > Malpighiales > Erythroxylaceae > Erythroxylum > Erythroxylum areolatum. The sequence goes on along the minus strand of JANIJH010000224.1, from coordinate 2,762,054 downwards.
AGTTGCCAAAAGGAATCGTAATGACGATGAGATACTGATTCATCCTGCTGAAAAAAAGCCAGAGATGGAAGAGTTGGGATATACTTTAGAAATAACAGATGAGTCTGCTCTTGCTGGTGAAGTGTGCAAGAGGCTAAATCAGATGTTTCCAGTTCCTGTTAGTATTGCTCAGGAGATGATGTTGCAACTGTTTCTAGGAAATGAGTGAATTCAAACTTCAGGTGGTTGAGATCTACCCAGAACCAAGTCATAATAACACATTCATCCGGTGGTCGAGCCTTCCATCGTAAATCAGATACTTAAGCTGAGAATAATATTGTCTTTTAACATATGGTGAGTTTAAATACATTGCATCAAAGTCCAGATCACAGACATATGTTCCTTGCTTCGTGTTATTGAAATTATGCATTTCTCATTATTTTTCTTTTCTTGTTTTATTGATTCCAAGTAGTGTTTGTTATGAATTCCAGGGTCGGAAATTCTCTATTCAAGGTCTTCTAGGGGATGAAAAGCATTCTGACACCTTTGTTGATGGAGCATTAATTATATTTCGCTTGGCCCCTCAGGTATTTTACATTGTCTCTTCTCGTATACTGCTGCTCTGGGCTTCTTTTGTATAATAACTAGGCTCAAGGCCTTAAAATATAAAGTTATGCTGGCCGGAACAGTCTGCTGTCTTAGTTTTCTTTGGCAGGTGAATTACAAGTAGTCTCTGCTGCCTAACAGACTGAGAAAGAAGAGCTATTGTAAAGTTCTGTTTATTTGCTATCGTGTTAACAATGTAGAACTTGAGTTTAACGATAAAAGAACTGTGATAACTTCATTAGATGAAGTTTAATGTCCTACGGGTTCATTCATATACTGCAAGGACATTGCTGGGTCATGCTTTGCATCGGTGGTGAAGCGAGAAAGAAAGAATAGAAAATCTCCGGTTGGTGGACTATGAAACTAGGAAGGACAAAATTTATAATGATATATAGTCCTTGTCCTCAAATTTTCGTAAGTTAGGGACTAAGTTGGATCTTCTCTTCTTCAATTTTCTTTACATCACCTGTTTAGCTGCAAAGAGACTAAAATTGTCATAATATCCAGATTTTCTGATGAATTTTTTTGAAACTGTTGCAGGATTACCGCCATTACCATTGTCCAGTTTCAGGAATCACAGACCAATTTATACATATACCTGAAAGCTTATATACGGTAATGTGGACTAATTGCAAGCTGAAGCAACATTAACATTGGTTAATTGTTTCTAATCTGCTCAATTTGTTATTTGGTTGTCCCCTGATGTGTATTGATTCATACTTGCAGGTTAATCTTATTGCTGTCAATAGTACGTATTGTAATGTCTTCACAGAGAATAAGCGAGTTGTATCAATTATTTCTACCCAAGACTTTGGAAAGGTTCATCACTGAAACAAAATTTTATAACCTTTGTTTTTGTTCGTCTTCGTGTTTTGGACATTAACAAGTCCTTTTTGAGATCAAATTATAATTGCGATAGCTTCACAGGGACATTAACAAGTCCTTTTCATAACAAATTATAACTGCAATAGCTTCACAGAGACATTAACAAGTCCTTTTTGATAACAAATTATAACTGCAATAGCTTCTCAGGGACATTAACAAGTCCTTTTTCAGAACAAATTAGGCATTTCATTTTTGTAGCTCATACCTGCTTTCTTTCCTACTATAGCACAAATTTTGGATTGCACGTGATTTTCTGATAATCATCTTATGGGAAAAATCAAGGTTATTGTTTAGCATGATCATCTCTCTGAAGAAGATCTGATTAGGATGATGAGATTTATTATAATCCCTCCTGTTCTCTGTTTGGTTGTGAAAGGAGAATTGCAAGTTTATTTTGTAGTTGGGGTGGTGTTTTGTTCATTACCATGCATATGTCACTCCACTCTGTTTTTAACCAAATTAGTAATTTGACATGTTCATACCATCTTGGTTTACAGGAGGCGTTCGTTGCCATCGGAGCAACTATGGTCGGCGGTATAACATTCGTGAGGAAAGAAGGTGACCATGTCAAGAAGGGAGGTGTTAAAATGATTGTCAGGAGTTGTTAGTTTTAATGTTAAGTGGATTGAAAACACATATAATGATCTGATGGTGCTCGAATTCTCGATGGTACAATGCTTATACAAATCTGTTACTATTAACTATATTTTAAATTTTTAGATTTTATTAACACCTACTTATCATTTTTAAGAATTAATTTAATTTACTAAATTTTTACTAAAATTTACAATTTTAGTTTATATAAATAAAACATAATATTTTATATTTTCAGTAATATTACAAAATTAAAATTCTTTAATTTAGCCTCACTTTTTATTTTTTATTTTTATTGTCATTATTACTATTATTATATATTTTATTTATTTATGTATTTATTATAATTCTGTTTACATACATTTCGGTTTTACTTATTTATTCTTTAATTTGTATCATTTTTTTATTTACATTTATATTTAGGTCTACCGAAAACAGCATCTCTATTATGTATGAATAAAACTGGATACTATGAGATCTTCCTAAATGTTATTTTATTGGAAGATTTCAGACTAAACGATAATAATAATGATACATCATTTTTTAGAAAATCACCATTAAAGAGCCTTCAAAGAAAAATACAATACAGCCAAAGTAACCCATTTAAACCTGGGCTAAAACCTAAGTCCATCACAAGTACGTAAATTTGATTACTTTCCTAGCTAAATTATAATTTTTAATGTCATTTTGGAATTAAAATCACGTCAATGTTGTAAAGAGTTCAAAAGGCCATTCGAATCAGCCCCAAAACTTGAGTCCTACACCCAAAACTTGCATATAATTAATAACCCTTCTTTGATTCTCGCAAAGTGAGAAGCCTCGTGTACTAAAAATTGCCTTTTTTACCGAACCAAAATTAATTTAGTAAGCCTAATACAAATCATGTAAAATGGATTGTTATCACACTACAACATGCTCTGTTCTGTTACGCTTCCAGTAACAAAAAGGTAAGGGAGGAAAAAGAGAGCAATGTGTACAAAATTTACAACACTTCCTCTGGCCTGTTCGTTCAAACAGCTCAATTGGGAAAATCAATCAGCCAGCCCCTTGTATTTCATTGTATGTGCCAGTTTCCTCATTGAATGAGTACCTAAAATTGTCAAGAAATGGATTGCAAACAAATTGGTCAACCTCTGCAACAAAATTCTGCTCCAGATAAAACTAATACATAGCTGCATTAAAAATGTGGAAAGTGCATCTATCAGTGCAATAATATAAACTAACCGAACTGTGAGACTTGTAGCTTCTCCCAACTCAGAAATTTAATTCGAAACCCATCAGGACAAGTTATACACATTGATAAAACATAGTACAAAGTACATAACTATTGAGTTCCTTACCATTGCCCTGATGCTGCATGGCAATACAGTCCCGTTGATGGATCATAATAGTAGCCCAAGCTGCTGCTGTAATAGTACCTGAATGTATTGAAAGAGTTAAATTACACTGGGAAAGAACAATGATTTAAGAAAAAGGGTAATCATGATGACAACAATGATCATGATCTGTAAATGGGAACCAGCTTGAGTAAGGTACTATCAGCTTGAGTAAGGTAACCAGCCCAATAAAGAAATCCTTATTTGGGAATTCACGCAAAGTCGTATAGCCATCAAAGAAGCCAAATTTTCAAGGAAGCATTATAACTTGAATATATGGCTGCAAAATATTAGTTCAACAAAACAATTTTGCCTGTAACAAAATCATGCATAATGTTATAAATCACAAATGGCACTAAGTCCCTGTTTTCATAAACTTAAGAAAGAGCCAAGAGACAAGCTAACTATGCATGTTGTGCTTTACCTTCAATAAAACGTTTGGCAGAAGATAACAGTATTGATTAGGAAAAATCATGCTCAGTGTTCACTAGAAACCAGCTAAAGAATACTGCAGAGTATCATCTTGTTTTACTACAGAAGATAACAGTATTGCTTAGAAAAAATCATGCTGAGTGTTCACTAGAAAGCAGCTAAAGAATACTGCAGAGTATCATCTTGTCTTACTCATAACATTCAAACAGGTATAAGGTCATCCACAAAAATTTAATTGATAGTCAAAGAGAGTACCCAGAATTCTCATCATATACGAAACTATCCTGGGAAGATGTACCTACATATAAGTAAAAGAAAATATATAAGGTGAAACAGCATAAGCAAGAAAATCCAAACCATTTGCATCTGACTAAACATTTTCTAAAGAGTAAATAAACATTCTGCATGTGAAATTCCTGAAACATCCCTAGGAAAATCAGAGATACTTACTCTCAGAAACAGAGGTTATACCATTTGACAAAGTCTGACCGGTCACATTAGAATTAGTACCGACAACCAAATTATTACTCTCAGTGGTTAGCTTAGAAGCAGGATTATCATCATCCTCAGCAAACATGTCATATAAATCAGCAGCACCACTCAAGCTTTCTGCAGCAGCAACACTTGGGCCGGAAGCTTCTACAACAGAGGTAGAGACTATTGAAGACGATGCTCCAGTTTCTGTTCCTGAAGCTCCGTCAGTAGTAACTGCAGGTGCCCCTTTGCCTCTAGCTAGAGCTAACCTTTCATATCCTTCTGTAGAGATTTTTTAAAAAAGTTCATTATTAGAGCAATAGCTAAGATAACCCCAAAAAAATGTAACTGAAGAAGAATTGACATTTCGTTTCAAGAAGGTATTAACAGTAACAATAATCGTATTGATTATAACATTATACAGATTATGTACAAGTAAATCAATTCAATATTGAATTAGTAATTCCTGGTCCAATTGCCCAAAGCCACAAAAATTAGATGTCTGACATTGTAATTGATAAATAAATGATCAATAGTCCAAATGCTAGGGTTGTGCCAGGCACATGACTGAGTGCAATAAAACAAATGTAGCAAGTGAAGGAGCTACAATTATTTCAGAAGAAACTACAATGCTGAGAAAGATCCCATATTGGTTAGACAGGTCCGCTATGAATGAACAAACTATGTTCCTGTAAATAAAGGATCACAAGAGGAATGTAACACATACGGGATGTAATCAAGAATATTGGATAATGACAAGGTATGAGTCCCAAAGATAGTTCCATTCACTGGAACAAGAACAACAGAAGCAACAAAATACCATAAGGGGCCTTAGTTTTTAGGCCCCCACACTACAGTATCTGCAGATGTATAAATGTACAAAAGTTTCATACACTTGAACCCATAACCTCTAGTAAAAAAAGGGGGGAATACCTTGGAATCATACTAATGTCCCCTCTAGCAGAAAACTAGATGAAGTAGAAAAGTTATGACACATCATACGAACCTGCCTCACGCTGAAAAACCTCTTTCTTTTCATGATAAACATCTACAAGGTAAATATGAAACTGATGAGTACTAATTTATAACCAAACAAAGAAAATGTAGTGTAGTTGGAGAAAAGAAACACCTGTGATAAAGAAAATGAAGATAAATAATGGAAAATTCGAGCTTGAATAAGTATACAAGTACAAATTGCCAAAGCTTGTCATTCAGTGGAAGAGTAAACCAAAGAACAAACTTAACTGTATTCACCATGATCCAACAACTTGTTGGCATCTTCAGTTAGTTGATCAAATAAAAGCTGTGTCTCAGCTGACATTTTCTCCTTTTTATTGTTTGTGCTGCCCTTTAACCTTCTTAATGCTTGTAAAACCTTTAAGGAAAAAAGAAGAAAATCCAACATTAGCAAAATAAACTTCTGCATGCACACGAACCAAAACATGCAGCAGTCATTCGCATGCCACAGGTCATATCATTTGCATTGTTTTCATGATATGATACAGCTACAATGAAGCCAAAAATTTAATTGAGCATTCTTCTAAATCCTTCCATTATCCTTGCCATGGCTTTAAAAATCTAGGGTCTACGGAGGAGATACGTGACATTTCACATAAGAGGTGGGTATCAAATCCTACATCTGAAAAGATAGGGCAAGTGAAAACTTTTATAAGCCTATGAAAAAAAATTATTAATCGACTCTTAAACCCAAATTAAAATTTTCGTTAGCTCATTTTTCACTGGTGTTGTTACCAATGTTACAAATACCATACCACATCTAGTACCGGATTGGATTCTAGTATGGCAATATCCGGTACCGTTTTGGACAATTTTTTAATTTTATAAAATAATCTCTAAATTTTTTAAAAAATTGCAAAATAATCCTTGAATATTCTACTGTATAATTTAAACCAACCTTGCCTCAAAAAATCACAATAATAGAAATTTAAAATAACAACAATTTATTTATTTTCCTTAATATTATTTTCACATATTCCACATATAAATAATAACCACAACTAAGATTATTTTATCATCATAGAAATATAAAAAGTATTTAAAATATTATAATTTTATCATATAATAAATAATAATTACATCAAAATATCAAATAAAAAGAATAATACAAAGAGATGATGATGGTGAAGAAGAGAAAGAGTGAGAGTGAGAGGGAAAAAAAAAAAGAGGAAGAAGAAGGTAGCAGAGTCAGGTCAGCGGGGTGGTTTATAATAAAATTTCATTGTTTGCAGAAATGCCCCTAGTTTTTTTTTAAATTTCCGTTACCGGCCAGCTAAGAAGCACGGACACGCGACAAGCGACACGACACAGAAACAGAGACACACCAACTTCTAAAATTTAGTGGACACAGACACGACATATAATATTATATATATATATATATATATATTAAAATTAAGAAAAAAAATTCAGAATTCATAATATAATATATATTGATTGATCTGTTTCAAGACTTCCAATATTTTAACAGTGCATACATAAACATGGAGCATATATATGCACTCTTGGTGGGTGTGCGTGTTAGACATGTGTCCGACACGCGGACAAGGCTCCATTTTGCCATGTTCGTACTTCTTAGCCGGCCAGTATATGGCCGATATTTCAAATACCAAAGGTACCAAGCAAAACAGGCCGGTATTTGGACCCGGTACTGAAACATCCCACTTTGTATCATTTTTCAGCCGATACGGTACAAGATTTATTACACTGGTTGTTACAAATAGTATTAGAGCAACCTTTGGTTATTATGATTGGTCAAAATGTTGAGGGCGAAGAGTGGCACCAATGACAAGACCGTAAACAGTGAACAACTCCAGAGAAGTTTCTACTTAGGTTCCACATAAAAATATGAAAGATTCTAGATTGTAAATTAGGCCTTGAAGAGGATATCAAGGATTCAAGAAGAGGAGATTTTGATATCTCACATGAGAGGATGAGTGTCAAATTTCATATCGAAAATAGAGGTCCTTATAAACCTATGGCATCGTTGTTAGATCATTCTGCCAAGATGTTACATGAGAGTCAGATCATCATAACCTTCTTTCCCACAAGTATCAAATTACTCGAGTAACCTAAACCCTAAGCTGAAGTTAATCCTCTGCTAGCAACTTTTCCTTTCCTTCACTTTTCTATGCACTTTTTCACATCATCTTATAATCATTGAACTAAATAAAGGACATAAGAACACTACTAAGAAACTCAAACTTATGAAAGTTAAAACGTTACAGATGGAAGCCCTGCATGTTGGTCTACTATTGAAGGTTGCGACAACACCAATAAAATTTTTCAATTATAAAGCATGCAGCCACCCTGAAATCAAACCAAAATGGAAAGATAATCAGATCAATACCGTTTCTCCCTGCACAAGCACATCCGCAATTCGCCTCTTCATTGTTCCAATATCGTCAGAAGAAAGTTCAAGGCCATCATCATCTTCATTGGTTGCTGCTTCAAAGCTTTTATCAGCAAATCTTGGATCAACCTCGACGCTATCTAACCATGGATCCTAGAAGAATAAATTACTGGATAAATTTTCTTGGTCTATAGTTTGACAAAACCGTGTATTTAAATGCAGAAAGAGTTACCTTAGTTTCATTTTCCCTGACATACTCAACAAAATTACCCTCTGCATCAAAATAGCCTTCTTCCCTCTCTTTGTCAAGATTGAAAGGTTCTATCTGAATCCCATCTTCAACAAAATTCTCATTATCCTGCCAAAAACGATTCCCATTTAGTAACTTGAGCTTGAAATTAGTTCGAGAAAAGAAACTAAAAAAATCTTGAAAGAAAAAAGAACCTGATAATTAGTAACTTCAGCGGCAGACATATCATTGAGGTCATCACTAAAGAGTTGAGTAGTAAATTGCGTACGATGCTTGGCACGCTCAGTAGCAGCAAGCCGAGGATCTGATTTTGCATCATCATTGGTGTCTGGAAGAAGAGTTGAGCTCGGTACAGGTACATCACTATTAGTTCCGGCCAATGTCTTCACCTTCTTCCCCTTCGGAAACCTAACTTTCCTCTGCCTGCAAATCCAATTGAAAATAATTGTAGTTTCCAATAACCCAAAACAAAACACACAAAGAAAATCCGAAAAGGATTATTGAAATCGGAATCGATACATGGTAGGTTTGCTTTTTTCAGATTCGTAATCATCTTCCCCTTCAAATTCTTGAATGCGAGAGCGCTTTCGATTAGAGCGTGGTAACATCCCACTACAACTATTATTACTACCGCCTTCCATTTTTTTAGGGCTTTTTGAGAAACAATAGCTACTCCTTCGAAGCTCACACCGCTCAGGCGTTCTCCGGCACCGTCTCTTGAAAAACAAAGAAGCAACTAATCACGCGCCGTCTAAGGTTGGGAGGAGTCGCGACGGTGCACTGGTGAGACTACTCGTTTCGTTCAAAATGGCAACATACAAGGACAAGCTCTGGATACTCATTCAAACTCAAAACGCTGAGTTTTGAATTCTTTAATCAGACAACAAAACGCTGCGTTTTAGATTGTTTATTAGTCATCAAAACGCAGCGTTCTTTACCAGTCAACAAAACGCTGCGTTGGATATTCCTTCATCTAACATATGGTTTAAAAGGGTTCCAAACTGTTCCGCTCCGCGTCTCCCTTTTTCGCTGTCTCCGTTAACGACGACTCGACCTACGATCAGAATCCCGTCACTGAATCTCCAGGTTAGAGTAGATCGATTGATTTCTTCATTACTTATGATCTCAGAAGTTTTGTGGTTATTGCTATTGTGTATTGTTTAATTGGACCTTTTTTTTCTTTATGGCAGCTTACTCTGGGAAATCTATTCTTAGTTAACTGTTGCTTTTGTTAAAATTTTCAGGTGAAACGGCGATCTCTCGTCTTACATTTCCATGTAAGAGGATTTCTTCTTGTTATTAGCATTTTGAGGAGTTTTTTTTTCTTCTAATCCAATTTATTCATACATCTTTGACTAGTTGTTCTATAGAAATCCAATCCCTGTAAAATTAATGCTAACAATTGAACAATTATTGCAAAACATTGCTGATGTAGGTATATAGTGACGCAGCATTATTGTATGCTTTCTTGTTGTCAGATTATTCTCAACTGTATTGAGTATTTAAGAAGATTTTAGTGTGGAAAATTTTCACAACATGTAATAGACTGATCTTACCTGCTGCTAAAAGCTTTCCCGTGAATTTACACCTACCCAATTTTGATGGTGGAGCTTTTAAATGTAATGCTTTGGTAATAGAATAGCTGCTAGGTGTTAATGAAGCCAGCATCCTGCCCTTCTAATGCTGCTGAATGTTATAGCGTTAATGTGATAGAGAAGTTACAGACATCAACAACGGCCTAGTAAAAAATCCCGTTAAACGCAGGATCTGGGAAGGTCCAATGTACGCTGCCTTATCCCTAACTAGTAAAGAGGTTGTTTTCAAATGACCCACAAGAAGTGATTAAGAAGTTACAAATTAACTAAAATTTTGTTGCAACATTGTATGCCCATTAAATTCATACTTTTATTGTGTGATTGTACTTGCTCCATTTTCTTCTATTTTTCAATTCTTTGTCGTGTTCTGAGTTAATGTAGGCATACCATTGTAGAATCAATTTGAGTAAGAAGTTATAGATTAATTAAATTTTGTTACCACATCGTATGCCTATTAAATTCATTCTTTTATGTACTCATTCCATTTCCTTCCTTTTTTTCTACTTTTCTATTCTTTGGCATGTCTGTTAATGTAGACATTCTTGATACTGAATTTAGGGCGGATGAGGAGCCTGTTGATCAGAAGAAATACTTGGAAGAGGGTTGCAAGCCTATGTGTGTGAAACCATTGCTTGAATATCAGGTAGAGATTAAGAAACTGAACTCCTTTATCCATAATTTAGGTACAACAGCGTTTTAATGTTTGTGAACTTTGTTACTTGGTATTTTGCACATGATATGTTGCAACGCATAAATACTGGCGGAGTAGGTGAACTGACTGGTGAAGGAAATGATCTTTACATGGAAATGAAAGAATTTATAGTAATTAATGAAGCAAAATGTTGCAGAATCAAAAGTGTCTCTAGTCGACTAATAAGAACTACTAATATATTTCATATGCATGTATGCACCTTTTTATACTTTATACGAACCATGTGATGTTTGTTATTCAGTTCTCTCAACCTCAACTTGACCCATACAAATTTCTAAGGTTCTGTTAAGTGACAACCATCATGATAATCATGGACACCCTCAGCACTCTTTATGCTTGTACATTGCCTCTAGAGATCTTTGATACCTGCACTTGCTTTTAGGTTGTTTACTAATATTTTTTTCTTTAGCGGGGATACCGTAATAACATTCTATTTATGTTTTTCCATTAAATTAACTTGGTCCCCAGGCATGTGTGAAGAGGATCCAAGATGATGACACTGGTCATAAGCACTGCACCGGCCAATATTTTGATTACTGGTTTTGTATTGACAAATGTGTGAGTATTGTTTTTTAAAATTTCAGTTGACACGCTCGCTTTTGCCTTATCATACTTACATTTCCATAAATGATTGTAATATAGGTTGCACCAAAACTATTTCAGCAGCTGAAGTGACAGGAAGATACAATGATCTGTTTTGCTATTTCCAGATTCAATAGTTGCCTCTAATCTTCCTGATTTTGTTACCAAATGAGTCAGCCTATGCGGTTCTGTTCCAAAAAACATTACAATTTTTTTTACTATGTCAAGGTATGTTGAATAAATCAGAATTATGGGAACCGCTAACTGGAAGGATTTGAAGATCAGTTAGTGTTGATGAGAGCTTAGCAATGCTGTTGTTGGCCTTCTTGTTTGGTCTTTTGTGAATGTGGATAAATGGTCTCCAAAAGACCCATTTGAATACAGTCGTGGATGCAGATAGACATGCAAATGCATAATTGTGTACTTTTATGGTTGATTTTCCTTTCTTTTACAAGTTACGGAAATTGATATCTTCAGGAATTATTGTGAATATCCTAACCTTTTAGTAATCTGTTAAAAATATATCATAATCTTTATTTCCTAATATTACATATTTAGACTTATAAAAATGTTTATTGAAGTATCCTACTAGTGATAAAATATAACATTGTAATTTGACGGCATTTAGGGTTGTTTTTTAATTCTTATAATTTTTTATACTTTAAATTTTGTGAAAAAAAATATTAGTAAGTATTGGCCCGTTTTGGATAATACTGGCTGGTACTGAAAATTTTAAAAGATATTGAGGTTTTTTTTGTAAAAATTTTTAAAATCTCTCTCCTCTCTTTGTACCTTTTTTTTAGTTTTTAATTAATTATTTTATTTACTTCAATTTTTATAATTATTATATATTTTTATTTTTATTTTTAAAATAATGATAAATATTTTTATTACTAACAATAATTATAAATTAAATAAAATTCAAAAATAAATTATTTTTAAATTTATTTTAATATTTTATATAATATTTATTAATAAAAATATTTTATTTTTTAAAATCAATAATTTAAAAATTATTATATTTCTTTTATATATTTTTAATTATTAAATCAAAATTTATTTAAAATTTATATATTTTAAAAATATTTTTAAATTTAATTATATTATTAATAATTATTTAAAATGTGATTATTATTATTATTATGTTTTTAGAGATAAGGTTAAAAATATATAGTACAAGGGAACAATATAACAGTGGAATATTTTGTAATTTTTAAAAAAATTTATGAGCTATTTTATAAATTTAAAAAATACTTAAAACAGTTTTTTTTTAATACTGACATTGATATAATACTGTGCTAGAACTTAATCTACCGCCAACTCCGATATATTATTGACTGTGGGTTGTTGCCGCTGTAAAATTACATCCAAATCATGAGTTAAAATGTAGTTAATAATAAGTTTTTAATTTCACTTTTTATCTTCTATATGAGATCAGAAGGAAATAAAGAACATCTGCCATGCTCACATACGCTGCTTACTGTCCATACACCATATTGTGTGCAGTACCACTTATTAGTTACACTAATTGGAACAATGCCATATAATACCAACAATCCTGGCCCTGAGCTGATGTTCAAGGTTCAGTACCTGATTTTCCCACACCAACATTTTTATGCCCATATGTGCAGGCATGAATAGTGTTTTCTTACAAATTTCTAGGCCTTATTTCAACAACCAAACCTAAAAACTAAGAAACTCAAGTACCAATAACATAATACACATTTGAGCCCCACCAATCAAATTCAGAAGTTTTATGCACAATTTTTTCACATACTGAGAAATGAATTCTCAATTCCTGAAGCAGTTTCTAGCTTCATATTCCACCTATCGCCTTCTTCAGGTTCCCACCAAACAATGACATGAGACCACCACCATGGACCCTTCCTTCAGGAACCATGTAATCAGAAGTCTTGAGTCCACCAATGTTAACCATACTAACACCACCTGCGCTAGGGAAATGTCCATTTCTGGTTTCCTCTTTCTTATCAGCACCATATGAACTTGTACAGGATGAAGATTTCATAGATAGAGGAACAAGAACCTGTGGCGGTATGAGATGCTGTCTTTTTGCTGGCTTCTCGAGGGAGTCAATGGAGTCGGAGATTGTACTCACTCCTGATGAACAATTATTGTCAGTGCTGCTGACTGCTGCTGAAGAAGTAGACACAAGGCCGTGGAAGAGACCAGGACCGATTAAGCCACCCTTGTTGAAGTTCTGTTCCCGGATGATGTTGGTATGAGCAGCACATAGACCACTCTTGCCCCTTGCAAATTTCTCACATTTACCTTGTCCCCAACAGCATCGCTTACCACCACCGTGAGCTTTGCAGAAATCTGTACTACCCTGGGCACTCTTCTCACAGTTTTCATACTTGCATCGCTTCCCTCCACCATGTTTAACACAACAATCAGTACGGCCACGAGCACTCTTTGTGCAGCCTGGCACAATACACCGCTTTCCACCACCATGGGCGACACAGAAGTTTGTTCCTCCATGAACACTTTTGGGACAAATCCCGCCGCCATCATAAAGGCAGCGTTTTCCCCCACCATGTGCTTTGCATAATGGTGTACTGCCTTCGGCTCCCTTGGTGCATCCACCGAATATGCATCGTTTTCCACCACCATGAGCCTTGCAGAACATCGTACTTCCCTGAGCACCTTTTGTACAACTTGGGTATTGACAACGACGCCCACCACCGTGAGAAATGCATAAGCCGGCCTGTCCTTCAGCACTACGAGTGCAGCCTTCAATCTTGCACCTTTTCCCTCCACCATGCCTGATGCATAGTCCTGACTTCCCTCTTGCAGCCTTGGTACATCCTCCTGGAAATCCACATCTCCTGCCACCACCATGAGATATGCAAAAGTCAGTCTTCCCTTCGGCACTCTTAGTGCAACCCAAGTGTTGACACCTCCTTCCCCCACCATGGGATTTACAATATGCAGTTCGACTCTCCGCACCTTTATTACAGCCTGGTTTTTGACATCTCTGCCCACCACCATGCCCAATACAAAGACCTGATGCCCCTCGAGCTCCCTTTGTACAACCAAAATACTTGCATTTCTTTGTATTGCCGGATCTATAATCTGAAGATGCAGTGGTCGTCGTTTGTTCAGAATTGGTTGCTATAGAGAAATCTGAGGTTGCAGATGGTTCATTGCATAGCTTCAGTTGATGGCAAGATTTACTCCCAAAGTTAAGTACTTCTTTGGTGAGCATAGGCACATTTCCACTGCTCTCTTTTGGAGCCAAAAGAAGTGATGGCATGTAGCCACCTGATTGCTTGGCAGAGGTGGAACCCTCATCAACAACAGGAATGACGAGTCTGTTATTGTTGCCAGATACATGGTTCTGAGGAAGGACACTGATAGCACTCTCTGAAACTGAAAAATCAAACCCATGAAAAACTTCCTCCACCCTTACAGGAAGACCAAGTTTTAGGATAGAATCATCCTCAGATGGCACACCTATAGGAGACAGCGCAGTAGTAACTGTTCCTTTGGTCTTGTCCATCCCAACATTATCACAATCCCCAATCTGTGCAGTAGGAGCTGGACCCAGTCCAAGTACTAATCTGCAGCCATCATCTGGGCAATTGGCAAAATCAAACTTGGCGTTGTTTTCATTGCTCACAAATCTGTTCAAGCTGCTCCCTCCATAACCAAGGCAATCCAAGCGCAAAGCAGTATCACCAACATCATTTTTTGCAAGTTCAACCATCCCACAGAACTGCACACCGTTCTTGTTCATTTTCATCTCTAAATTTTCAGTGTAGAGCTAAAGAAGAGGAGATGACTAATCCGCAGATTTCAGCACATGCCAATAGCTAGTCTACAAATCAAAGCAAAGAGTGGATCGTCTATCTCCGCCGCTTACAAATCCTGACGTGTCCGATCTGTCCATCCTCACAAAAATGTCAGCAGAGAACCAAATGATCAGGAAGCAGAGCCCTAAAAGTACTTCACAACATTTCTAGGATAAAAGCCCTTGATAAGAATAATCAATATTGATCCAAATTGGTCACTGGAGCGCCTTATGCTCCCTCTGCCAAAAAACTTCAGCTTCATACACCTGAGAATGATACTAAATTTTCAATTACTGCCACACAAAATCAAAATAAAATTTCCAACATTTAGGCATGAAGATTAGTATCAAGCATAATTTAAATCTACTTGGGAATTCACAACTGATCAACCAGAATGTTGAATTACCAAAAAAACTTCTTAAATTCGTACATGGTTTCAGAATTGTGGAGCAGAAAATAAACCAGAGCATAAAATCAGGAAAATGATTAGTTTAAATTCTGGGAGTATGAATAACTCACGATATAAGAGCACAAAGTTCAACTAAAACCCAAGGCAGAAAGGAAATTATGTGGGATCAAACTTTAGACCAGATCAGGTGAAACTGAGTTAAAGTACTTTGGTTTGACATTGATAGTTCAGAAAAACTTCATTTTGTAGAATACAGACGTATCTCACTAGTTTAGAAATGTACACTAACCTCAGATACCATTATCACAAGCAAAGGGAAATAACCAATGAATCTCTTCAGATCAAATCTAGCCTATCAAAAAGGAAAAACGATGAAGACAAGTAAGCACAAGGTAAGCAACAAATTTGAAAGAGAGAAAGCAGTAACAACAACAATAAAGGTAAGAACTTGCAACTGAAGAAAGTTAAAACACAAATGTGTTTAGAGCAAATGCGATTCAACAAACTAAGAGTAAAGCCTGTTCTGATTTCGGAACACTTTCACAGCTTCAATATTCAACTGTCAATTAGAGGGAATTCTAAATAACTAGCGGACAAGCATATTCATAAAAACATGAAGAAATTTAAGGCCTGGTCTAAGTAATTGTACCTGCAGCGTAATTACTTTAAGCTTGTTCAGAACAAACTGGTCTGAATAAGGCAATAAGGGGCTATATTTAAAGTAAAGAAAGAACAGAGCAATAACAAATTCATATGAGAAGTAGATCTGAGATCAAATTTTCATACATCTCTATGAACTACAGCATCCAAACTAAGGTTGAAATTGTATATTAGTGAAAGCACTGAGATTTGACATTCACGAGGTAATTACAGCTACCAAAAGGACTTTATGGTAAGAAAAACTAAGAATTTCGGTTGGTCTTCAGATATATTTCTTTTTTCTTATCAAATAAATCACCGAATACAAGTCAACACACAAAAGAACCACACACCTAGAAGAGAAAAGTTGGAAATATATTCAAGAACCAACTACGACCCAAAAGAGAGCTACAGAAAGCACCGAGCTTTAGGAATAAGGAATCGACAGGAAAAATCAACGGAAGTAATACAAACATGGGTTTTCACTTTTCAGAAACTTCTTACTCAAGATGAAAGAAACCGTACTAATAAAACAGTCAACGAACAAATCACAGAAACCCAATCCCAAACGGAGCTTTCACGATTTAGAATCCAAAACCCACGTGGAGTTAGTGGAGAAGAAGATTGAAAAACACATGGGTTCATCAAAATTACGCCAATGAAAATCTATAAGCTACATAAGATGGGAAAAAAGGGGTTATGAAACAAAGAGTTACATGCTTTAATCAGGGGACAAGAGCCGAGCAGATATACCGTAAACAAGTAATTTAGTCACAGAAGATCCTGAAAGAGCAAGCGGATCTGGGAAGTGGCTGTGTACATCCTTGAAAGGAAGAAGAGACAAAATGGTGAGGTAATAACAATGAAGGAAAAAGCAACAAGTGAGCTTAGGCGTCGTTATTTGCAGCTCGAATAATAATAATTTATACGTGACAGCATAAGGCTGTTTTTTCTTTTTTTCTAATGATCGTAGCCAATGGTATCGTTGCTTGTCTGCAGCTTGTCACTCATGGTTGCCACTTGATGATGCTGTCCTAACCACTAGTTTTGGTCTAATCTTTATGCTTGGTCCGATTTGGTTCGGTTCAATTATATTGAGAAGTCATGTACAAGTTGTGTGTGTAAATATAAGATTGTATACTATCAGACTTTTTCAAATTCTGCTTTATCACGGAACTTCAAATTAGATGTATACGGACGTGATGATATAAGTTACCCAAGCTTTGAGTTAGGCTGTATTTGGTTGATGGCTGATCAGCCAAAAAATAGCTTATTGACCTATGTTTAGCTGGTTGGCTTTGTACAAAAGTTATTTAAGGTGTTTGGTTATTAGCTGGTTGGGTTGGCTTATTCAACCCAACCAGCTGATATTGAATAAGCTCATCTGAGGAGCGTTTCAATGAATTAGCTGATATTTTTAATTTTTTTTGTCGATTATGCCCTCATTTCCTCGACACTTTCCTTGCGTCTCTCCCATTTCTTG
>JANIJH010000224.1:2711473-2731045 GCA_024520975.1 Erythroxylum areolatum | reverse complement strand
AAGCTCTGACTCTCCCTGCTGCCTGCAAACTCCATGCGCCTCCTGCTTCTAAGTGTGGATGTATGCCTCTATCTCAAATCCCTCCTTTTTGAGAATCTTCTGAAAATCTCACTTTTCTCTTTCTGATAACCGTTTTTTACGGTTTTTTTTTAAATTGAAAAGCAATGTTGATTTGTTTTATTTTCTCTTTCTTTATTTGCAGTGAGTCTGTCTCCTTCTGGTTCACCTGGTACGTCAGATCTCCTCTCCGTTTGTTTACAAGTTATTTGACACGAACTGTTTGTTTCGTTCCTTTAATTTGTTAATAGCATATGATACCTTGCCCCTTATGGATGGTTTAAATAGTTCGCGGCGTCTCTCTGAAATCTCTGAAGTTTTGAAAGTCTGTTGTTCATAGTCTCTCCCCTTAATGTTAGAAGTTGAGTCAAAATTAAGCATGCAAATTAATTCGGATTCGGTTCAGATTTGAGTTTTGAAAATGTCTTTTAAAATTTCCATTGATTACAATAAATTAGTTAAAATTTGATCAGAAATTTGTTTTGACCCAAAGATCAAGTTTGATTTGATTGAATTTAGATATAGATTTAAAAAATTTTCAGGTTTGATCTGGCTCGACCCGAAGTTCACCTTATGTTTGTTTGGATTCATATTTGAAATTCTTTTCAGGTTTAGTCAGGCTTGATCCAAAATTAATGGGTTTGATTGATCGAATTGAAGCAAATCTAAGTTTTTTTGTTTGGTGCTCGGAACTTAAGGATCGGCACTGACCGGTCCATCATGGACCCTAATCAAATGTGATAGAAAGGAGGATCTAACAACACCGCAACACCTCTAAATCTTTAGAATGTGGGAATCAAAATGCGAATAGGGTTCTAGGGGTTCTAACCACCATTTAAACAAAATAGTACCTTGTTTACTAGCATCATATTAGTTGCATTGAAATAAATCATTCTAAATTGTTGAAAGTTGAAGTAAGAGACATATAAAGCAGCTGTTTTTGTTTTAGTTTCTTTTTAATTAGACGTGAAGATTGGTATTAGAATATACGTAGGTAGAGTTTGTCTCCAGAGTCTCTCCCTCTCTACAGGTTGGCATTTCTATCTTCAACAATATCATTTGTTGGTGAATTATGCCTCTTAAACGCGTTACCCTTTTTTATTTTTGTAATTTTGTTTGGGTTTAAAGTGTAAATTTTGGGAAATTGGTGTGACAGGTGCAGCCCCCACGTTACCGGCCGGTGGCCCCAGTGCAAGTAGTGATGTCAGCACCGTGGCACCCGCCCCAGCTCCAAAGTCAGGGTCCAGTGGGTTAGCCATCTCAGTCTCTCTAGTTGTAGGGCTCATGGTTGCTACCATCTCTACTACTAGTGCTTTCTGAGTTGTTGGGTTACTCTGTTTCTTTAGATGAGAAGATTATGTTTTTTTGTGGGGGGGATGAGGAGGTAATGTATGATGTTTTTAGCTTTGAACTTGGCAGCATTTCCCTTTTAAGTTTACTTGAAATTATATTTGTGGAGTTGTAGTAGAAGAGTATTTTGGATTGGCTGTTTATGGTTTAATTTAATTGCTTTTTTAGATCTTGTTTTGGTCCACATTTAAGGTAAGATAATGATAAATTACGCGTTATTATATGTGGGGCTTGTGGGCTGTCCTGTGTCGATGAGTGATTATGGTTGTCTTGTCTTGGGGGACATTCTTGCTCAACACAGGCCTGACCTGAGGTTTGAGGGAGTTTGTGCTGTTCGGCTCGGGCTTAACTCGATTGGTTGATCGCACTTCTAGTAAAGTGATGGTTTGCTATTTTGACCGAATCGGTTTGAATCGTTGGGGTTTGGTTGACCTAGTCCTTTCTTGAACTTGAGACCACTTTGAACAATGTGGCTCCTAATTGTTAATCAGGGGTAAAATAAAAATTATGTTTTGTTATTTTGACGGAATCGATTTGAATCGTTAGGGATAGTTGACCTAGTCCTTTCTTGAACTCAGTCCAAGTAGAACAATTTAGCTCCTGATTGTTAATCGGGGGTATAAGAGGTGTATTTTTACTAAATTGAATTGCAAATTCGAAAAAGTTTAATATTAAGTTGAAATTTTTTTAAAAAGTTACTTATTTTTTTATTTATTGTTTTTCTGTAAAATTATGAAATGTTAAATATATATCTTTGCAAAATGTGATTTAGCTTTGATTGGATGGAGGGTTTTTATTTGAATAAATAAAATACAATGATTTATAATCTTATAAATCATTATGAATGTAGATAGATATAATATTAAAAAATTATTATTTTTGAAGATGAAAGAATTCAGAATGTAATATAGTAAAATGTTGTTTAAATTAATGACTTATGATGTAATATAGCATAAAATTATTTATCATTTTATATTTTATTCTAAATCTTTGAAGTTTTTTATTTTTATTATTTATGATATAATGAGATGTAATATATACTTTTCTTCTTTTATCCATTACGTTTCATTTTCCGACGGAATTATCAAATTTCATTTTATTAATAAACTTTCTGCCAAACATAGCTTTAAAGAGTAAAAAATTTAGAGAAGTTCGCTATTTAGAATAAATAAAATATAATGGTTTATAATGAAATAGTAAATGAATGTAATATTAAAAAATTATTATTTTTGAAAATAGAAGGGTTTATAATGTAATATAGTAAAATGTTGTTTGAATTAATGATTTATAATGTAATATAATATAAAATTATTTATCATTTTATATTTCATTCTAAACTTTCGAATATAAAGTTTTTTTATTTTTACTGTTTACTATGGAATGAGATGTAATTTTTTGAGAATTCAGAGGGTATATAAGGCGACCATAGCAATTGATGTTGACGTCATACCACAAAGATCGAGTTTTAGATATCTCGAGTCTATCATTCAGAACGATGGTAATATAGATACCGATGTAGTACAACGAATTAGATCTAGATGGTCCAAACGGAGAAGTGCGTCAATAGTGTTATGTGATAAAAAGATTCTTGTAAAGTTCAAAGGGAAGTTTTATAAAACGGTGATCCGTCCAACCATGTTATATGGTGTAGAGTATTGGCCTGCCAAATGTCAACATATGAGACTGTTGTTGGTAGCAGAAATGCGTATACTTCGGTGGATGTGCGACATTACCAAAAGAGATAGGATTCGAAACCAGGTGGTGAGAGATATATTACAGATAGCTAATGTTGTCGACAAGTTGAGAGAAACTAGACTTAGATGGTTTGGGCATGTGAGCAGGAGGCCCTCCGACGCACCGGTGCGAAGCTGTGAAGTATAACCCTTAGTGAATACAAGAGGAGAAGGGGGAAGCCTTACAAGATCTGGAGGGAAGTGATCAAGAATGATTTATCTAAATTGGATTTGGATGAGGCAATGGTTAGGACTAGGAGAGTATGGCGTGATCGGATAAGAATAAGGGATTAACTTTTAAAGTTCACCGCAATAGTAGAGTAGTTATTTAGAGATGGTACTCGCAATACGCAGCTTAGGGCGTAGGTAGCTCACTGCAATGTCCTTTCTCTCATTTTCAAAGTGTGGACCTTGGACAAGGCTTACGGGCATTACTACTTGGGCTCTCATGATAGGTGTATGGGGCCAGAAGGATTGGCAAATCTTCAGGGTCTCTAAGCAAGGACTTCGTAACATAACGACAAAAGAGGTGCGTCAGTCGTTGACGCTTATCGGGCACGCGTGGACCTAGACCTCACTAGGTATACCTAATTTTTTCACGTATTTATGGACTGCGTGTAAATTTTATTTACTTAATATTTTTTACTGTAATTGTTGTGCCTTTTCTCTTGGTAACATACATCACTCTTATTATTG
Source organism: Erythroxylum areolatum (assembly GCA_024520975.1). Classification (NCBI taxonomy): domain Eukaryota; kingdom Viridiplantae; phylum Streptophyta; class Magnoliopsida; order Malpighiales; family Erythroxylaceae; genus Erythroxylum; species Erythroxylum areolatum. The sequence goes on along the minus strand of JANIJH010000224.1, from coordinate 2,727,209 downwards.
TCTCATTTGCATGTAGGTCTACCGGAAACAGCCTCTCTATTATGTAAGAGTAAGGCTGCATACTATCAGACCTCTCCAGACCCTGCTTCATTGCGGGACTTTAAACTGGGTGATGATGATGATAATGGTGGTGATGATGGTGGAATGAGATGTAATATGAAACTTTTCGTTTTCATTTTATTTTATTTTATTATAAACTCTCTTTTAAACGATGTAATAATATTATATTGTATTTTATTAATAAATTCTTAGCCAAACATGACTTTAATGAGTGGAAAATTTAAAGAAGTTTCTTAAATTTTTAAAATATATAACTCATTTAAAAATATAAAAATTGAAATAAAAAAGTAAAATAAAAAAACGTATTTAATACCGTATATTTCTTAAAAGTGTCTTAAATTATTAATTTCTTTGATAAAGAACTCCTCCAACTTGTATTAAATTTTGGTATGTTGAGTCGGGCCAACCAAATAAAGGTATGAATAATTATTATAAGAATATAAGTAAATCTAATTCTTTTTTTTTGTTCAGTCATAAAAACATTATCTTGTACTATATATTAGTCGTTATGATATTTTTTATATTTAGATACTTACACATTTAAAAATAAAACAAGATCCTTTAAATATTTTAGTGAAGATCTTGACAAAATTTAGTAGTTTGGGGTGAAATAGTAAATTTAATTTAACAAAATTTTGATTATATGTATTCACCAAAAAAGAGAGGTTATAATATAAAACCTTTTAATGTTAAAATCAATGATTTAAAGATCGAACTAGAAGTTAAACCGATAAATCAAGAAATTTTAAAGATTCGACCGATATTAATTTATCTAAAAATAAAAAAATTAAGTTTAACTAAAACAAATATTGTTAAATAAAAATTGATTAATTTATTTTATTTTATAAAACTATTAATTTATAAAAATTAATTGATTAATTAATAAATTGAAAAAGATTATTAAAGTAAATCGAATTGAAAATTGTATAATTCAAAATTTTTATGGGTGAACTAATTGATAAGTTGAGATTTTTAGATAAGTAAATTTATTTAAAAATTTAGAATTATTTAATAAAAATGCGAGAAGTTCATCTTTTGTCTTTTTTACGTGAGAATACTCATAGATAAATTTTACATTATTAAAATAATTAAAAAATTGAATTAAAGTACTTTAAAAGATATGACAAATATTAATTCATCTAAAAATTAAATAAAATTAAAAAATTTAAGTTTAATCGAAAAAAATTATTAAATAAAAATTAATTGATTTATTTTAGTTTATAAAAATTAATCGATTAATTAATAAATTGACAACAGATATCAAAATAAATCGAACTGTAAGTTATACAATTCAAGATTTCTATAGTTGTACTGATGGATCAATTGAGATTTTTAATTATTTTAAAAATATTATAATAAATAAAGTTTATTTTAAAAAATTAAAAAATTGAATAAAAGTACTTTAGTGTATATATATATATATATATATATATATTGTAAAGCTAAAATTTTAGAATAAATAGGAAGTTGTTATGTGTGAAGAGTTTGAATTCCAACCAAATCAAAATTGAAAAAGCTATATATATATATATCTATATAAGCAATCCCTAAATTCTAAAAGCTCATTTTATACCCTAGGTAGGACGCGTGGTCTTCGTCCTCCATTTGATTAGATCTGACTTTGCTCTTCTCTGATCTCTTCGTAGTCTTCGCCCCGCAAGGTCAGTTCTCTCTCGATTTCTTATTTTGAATTGAAGCTAGATTTGGCTTACGGTTAGTTTTGTTGATGAGATCTTTGTTTTGCCTGATCTAATCTCTTTCCTTGGATCGGATACTTTGCATTGCTAAATTCAATTCAATATCTTAGATTGATGCATTCATGTCAGTCGTTTAGTTGTGTGTATGATGGATGGGTGTTCTGCTTGCAGGTTGAATTGGATTTGGTAAGGAGCGTGTAAGTAAAATGGGAGGTGGGTTTAGGGTTCTTCATCTTGTTAGGCCTTTTCTGGCGATTCTTCCAGAAGTTCAGAGTGCCGATAGGAAAGTTCCGTTTCGCGAGAAGGTCATATATACCGTGATATCTCTTTTCATCTTCTTGGTGTGCAGTCAACTGCCGCTCTATGGGATTCATTCGACGACCGGAGCAGATCCTTTTTATTGGATGCGAGTTATTCTTGCGTCCAATCGCGGTACTGTCATGGAGCTTGGTATCACACCTATTGTGACGTCTGGCTTGGTCATGCAACTTCTTGCTGGGTCAAAGATCATTGAAGTGGATAATAACGTACGCGAAGACCGTGCTCTGTTGTAAGTAGACCCTATAGCTTTTGTAAAAGTTAAGCCTAGTGGATGATGTAGATCCATCTAGCTGATGAATATTAGGTTGATATGTGTTTTTTGATTTTGGAAGCTATAATTGCCTCAAATTGGGATGTGTTTCTGCCTTCATGCGGTTTCCATTTCCTTTGGCATCTTTAGCCATTTATAAGCTGGTGATTATCCCCTTTTTATTCCAGAAATGGTGCTCAGAAGTTGTTAGGTATCCTGATAGCTGTTGGTGAAGCAGTTGCATATGTGCTCTCTGGCATGTATGGGAGTGTTAGCCAACTTGGAGTAGGCAATGCCATACTTATCATTGTGCAGCTTTTCTTTGCTGGGATCATCGTTATCTGTTTGGATGAGCTGCTTCAGAAAGGATATGGCTTGGGCTCTGGAATCTCCCTTTTCATAGCAACCAACATCTGGTGAGCTATTCTTCTGTCTTTGTCTAAGAGAAGATTTCTTTTAACTTGCTGAGTTCTGCAAGTTTTTGTTTGCGTTAAATAATAGTAGGTAACGTCATATTTTGGGTTTATTGAACATTTTATGTTTGCTTTTCAGTGAAAACATTATTTGGAAGGCATTTAGTCCAACCACCATTAATAGCGGACGAGGTGCTGAATTTGAAGGTGCTGTTATTGCTTTGTTCCATTTGCTGATAACTCGAACAGACAAGGTCCGCGCTCTTCGTGAGGCATTTTATCGGCAAAATCTTCCAAATGTGACGAATCTGCTTGCTACAGTCTTGATCTTCCTCATTGTTATCTACTTCCAAGGATTCCGTGTAGTGTTGCCTGTGAGGTCAAAAAATGCTCGTGGACAGCAGGGTTCATATCCTATCAAGCTTTTCTACACTTCGAACATGCCCATTATTCTGCAATCAGCTCTTGTATCTAACCTCTACTTCATCTCCCAGGTACTGGGTTCATATTTGGAGGTTGAAGTTTGATTGATCTGCTAGTTTACTAAACCCCTTTTTTTCTCCAGTTATTGCACAGGAAATATAGTGGAAATTTCTTTGTGGATCTTTTGGGTAAATGGAAGGAATCAGAATATGGTGGTCAGTCAGCTCCTGTTGGTGGCCTTGCATATTATATTACTGCACCATCAAGGTGATTATGTTAATTTCATTTCTAAAACTGCCACCTCTGTATATCCCTCTCTTACATGCACTGAATTGTGCCGTTACGTCAACAAGCTAGTGCTTACGTGTGTACTCAGATCCATTATTTTGGTCTATTTAACTGCATCTTTTCATGATAATTTGCTTCTAACTTCAGATACATCTCTCTGTGGGAAGATTTTTTTAACATTTTCCTTTGTTTCATTGCAGTTTGGCTGATATGGCTGCAAATCCATTCCATGCACTTTTCTATCTAGTATTTATGTTGTCAGCATGTGCTCTTTTCTCAAAAACTTGGATTGAAGTTTCTGGCTCCTCTGCCAAAGACGTGGCCAAGCAGCTCAAGGTAAACAACCTCATTATTCATTCATTTTCCGTTTTGTGTTTTGAAGAAATTTCAATGTTGTTGGTGGGAATTTTTTTTCATAACATATCTTATAGCACATCTTCAGCTTGTTGTGAATATGCTTCTTTATGCTGTTGCTTTTGCTTAGGATTGACTTGTTTATTCTTCAACTAATTGTCAGTGTTTGTGCTCCTGCATTATTTGGGTTGTTGGCCTTTTACTGTCCATAATATCTTTTCATCTGAAGATCGGGTTTTAAAACCATATAAAGTGCTGCTCTTCTGCTCTTCCTTTTTACCATCACATTTCATAATAAAAAGGGGACACTTTCAGCAGTCTATTGGGTATTGTTGTTTTGAGTTTTGTTTCATGGCTTCAAACTTGCCATCATTTTTCTTACATTTATATATTTGTGTCTCTTGTTTGAACAGTTTTTTATCTCATGCGATCAGCATTAGTTTCTCATTATGGTATTAGTTTGTGTTGTCCTATCATCCCTAAATTTGTCTGCTCAAGTTTCACTTTACTTTGTAAAGTGAGCTATGAACATACCATGTTATGGGCATACTTTTATTGTGCAGGAACAACAAATGGTTATGCCCGGGCATAGGGAATCCAACTTACAGAAAGAGTTGAATCGCTACATACCAACAGCCGCAGCTTTTGGAGGGATGTGCATTGGTGCCCTGACAGTGTTGGCAGATTTCATGGGTGCAATCGGTTCTGGCACAGGAATCCTTCTTGCAGTCACAATTATATATCAGTATTTTGAGACATTTGAGAAGGAAAGAGCAAGTGAACTTGGCTTCTTTGGTTTCTAAGTGCATCTTCCCAATGAAGGATGGTGGTGCTCAGGAGCTCCCCAACAAATTTGGTGAGCAGAGAGATGAATGTAGGCCATTTATAGACCAAAGTTTTGGGCTAAAGATTAAGGGTAGTTCCTTGGAGATAGTTCTAAAATGCAGATATGCATCACCTTAAACTTAATGTCTGTTTTTAATCTACTCTACTTTTATTCTAAACACTGTAGTACTGAGTTTCTCGTTTATTAAGACCACAAGTTGCTTCTTAAAATTTCCTGGATATGGCTAGGGCTTGAAATTTTTCTTTGGTGATAGAACTTATGCTTCTGTTTATATCTGATGTGCATAACAGGATTTTCAGTGCCTCTGCTAGAAAAGCCTTACCTGCACTGCCACGATTGAAATTTGTTCTCTCTACTGTCATTGGTGTTAGACGAATAGTGTTTGAGGGAGATGAAAATTTTGATCTGCATTCATAATCCTAGGTTGAGAAATTGATGTTGTATGTGTCTGTGTTAAGGCTAATGCGTATGCTATTGCATTTTCTAAGAACCTTTGGAGTTGCTGCTTCATCTTTTGCAGATGAAATGGTCGGATTGGATCAGAATTTACAGGACATGAGCTCGCGTTTTATTTATGGACCAGAGCCTAGTCCGAATCCCAAATGGGCTTCAGTAAAGTGAGTGCCCTGGTCTGATTAGAGTTCTTTTTTTTTATAAAATGTAAATAATATATTTCATCAAAAAGGTAAATACAACGTTCTTTGGGGGCATGCCTCAATCAATGTGTATCGGCATCAAAGTTCCCTAATTCTCCAATACTATCCAGCAATGGAAGAATGAGTGATCCGTTCCCTTGGATCATGACCTTACCACTCGGTCCCCGATGGCCAGCGGGGGATTTGGTATAGCAGCTCACGTTAGCTTGCGCTGCGCGTTCCCGCTGGACTGGAAACATGTTAGCTCTAGGAAGTATGGTTTCGAAAGTGACTTCGGTTCGCCAATTCAGGCTCAACTCTTCGCTTTACATTAGCGGATCTACGGGGTAGGCTGGGGCTATGCGCTCTTTCTTTCTGTGTGGGACGATGTTGGGGAAAGAAGGGATTGTGGGAAACCTTTCATTTAACTTTTCATTTAATCTGTTTACTAATCTCTTTAGATTATATATATAAATAGATAGAATATTTATATATACTTAGATAGGATATACTTAGAGAGAATTAGATGTTTATTATATATTTAGATCTAATTATTTTTAGATACTCATCAAGGCGGCAAACGACAAGACAACTACATTTAATTTTTGCTTTTCGCTCCAGAGGGTATATGCAAAGGTACCCTGATTGATCCCATTACATCTGAAAAGGGACAATAGCCAAATCAATACAACATTAAGTCAAAACATCCTAAGTCAAAAAATTTTTTTTAACCACTTTTTGAATCGAACTAATATGTACCTTTTTAATTATTATTATTATTTTTATGATATATTTTGTTTTCAGATCTATTCTTTGATTATATTATATTTTTATTTATTTAAATATTTGTTGTAATTTTATTTACATAATATGTTAACATTCTAATTTTTCTTTTTTAATTTTTAACCTGTATAATTCTTGTATTGTCACATTTATATGCGAGTTTACCGGAAACAACTTCTTTACTATATAAGGTTAAAGTTACGTATTATCAGACCTCCCTAGACTCTACTTTATTGCGAAACTTCCGACTGAATGTGATGATGAACTTAAGAATTAAAATTAAATAAGCATCCACCATTACATCCCATTAAGAGGCTAGAAGCAAAATTTTCAGGAAATTCCCGCTACAACCGAAGTGACACCAAGGCAATCCAAAAACCTGCAGCAATTGTACCCAATGCTCTAATACATCCAGCAGTACACCTTCATTATTTTTTGGCTTGGGAGGGTCTCTCCCCTACTATTCTCTTTGATCCTGCTGTAGTACCATTTTCCTGCCCATAGCTATTTGCTCCCACATTGGATGGCATTTTATCTCCTTGAATCATTCCTCCGTTAGATGTCAACATAATCTTACTTGTGTTGCTGTTTTTCTGATGCCATGCATTCCCACTGGCTGACCTTCTGGTCTGCATGGTTGTAGTTTCCCTTGTTTCATTTTCTGCCGCACTGGTCATAGGGAGTTCCTTTCTTCCTTCTGTCCGAATCGGTTGTCCATTTTCCTGGGCTAATTGTGTTGCATTATTGGGTTCCAAATGGCCACTCTTTTGTGCTGGAATCACCATTTCAATCCCGTGCTTGGTCTGATTCGGATAGCCCCCATCCGAATAAGCTGCAACTTTGTCCGAAGAGTTACCTTCTTGTCTGTCTCTTTCCTTCAGCTGTATCTTATTGGTGCTTCTATTAGCTTTACAATCAAAAGGGTTATCCCCGAATTGCTTGCAATGGAAGCAATAACTCGGGAAAGTCTCATATATCACCTTTTGATTGTAGCTTCCACCCGTCGGCATCTTAACTGCAAAACTAGTCACTGGCAGTTTGGATACATCCACTTCAACTAGAATTCTTGCATATCCAATTCTGGCTTTCTCACTAGTTATCTTGTCCATGCAAATCGGTTTCCCTACTCGGGATCCTAGCTTGGACAAGGCTTTTCCATTCCACAGCTCCAACGGGACATTCAGGAATTTCATCCAAATTGGGACTTCCATAAAATCTTGATAGGTGAAAGCAAATCCGTGGGTGAGTTTTTTCAGCAACAAAGTTTTCCCTTGTAGGACGTATGGTCCCCCTGCCAACACCTTCAGCTGGTCTTCTTCAGTATCAAATTGGAAGACTATCCAACCTTGATCGTGCATCAATGTGCGACAATGCACTCCCCATTTTACCATCAGCCCTTCCAATGCTTTCTTACCCGGGAAGCTCCCCGTAAAGCATCCAATAAGGCAGAAACCCCATTCTTTTTCGATTGGAATGATATCCTCTTCCTCCACCTGTAGAAACTCTAGCTGTAGCCGTTGTGTCAACGCTCGGTTGTTTTTGAAGAGACTAGCATATGAAGCCTGGTTCTTCCCTTCGGCAGTGCCTGTACAGATTGGAGTCGGCATTTTATCAAACACCTTCTGTGCAGACTCATCCTCTTCTGAATCAGCAGATTCTGTAGAGCAGTCACTCCCCTCATCACTCTCCTCGCCAGCTGTGGATGCTTCCTCATCCCCCAGCATTTCACTCCGCAACACACCAGTAACTACAATTTTTTCAGAGTTCATTTTCTCACCGTCCCTTTTCTGGAAACCCGAAGGCTCTGGTTCTCGACCCCGACCTGGCTGTGATGTCTGTGTGTCCCCAACTTTGGTTACTCCCGACACCAGGTCCACTTCTCTTACCTCTACACTTCCCAGAGGCCTACCGTGCGGTGTTGCCCTTAACGCGCTCTCCCTGGTGACTCCCAAGGTCGGGTGCGATTTATTCCCGACGTTCCTCTTCGGGTTAGCTTGTGCTTCGTATAGGGGTTCATCGCACGAACCTCTTGCACTCCCTCCTCGTCAACATTGTCAGATTGCCAATGAGGACTGACGGCTTGTAACCCCATTGCGATTTCAGCTGTAATGTCTCTCACTTTGTTCTTTTTCTTTTTCTTACCCATCCTTCAGACTCGATGCAGCTTGTAAGGTTAAACACTTTCTGTTTCAAAACACCAAATCAACACCGATTCAAGCCAAGGAGAAGAGCTATGCATGCCATAAGATGTTCGGTGCTCACGACCTTGATTAGAGTTCTTCACTTTATAGGGCATGAACCCACATATTATTTATAGCCCGGAGCGTCCGAATCTCAAAAGGGCTTCAGGCAAGTGGGTGTCTGAGTCTGATTGGGTTCGTGTTGGCCTAAAAAGCTAAGCCTAATCCTGTTGAAGAACAGAAGTAATAAACACTTTGATTTGATTTCAGGTTAGATTGACATCTGGTCAGCCTGAGGAGTTATTTTTCACCTGACCGGACTAGGGGCTTTGATCTTTTTGCCAACCCTAACTTTCCAAGCTTTCTTTGTGTTTTTTTATAGTCGTTAATAGCCTTAAACAACTACAGATTTCCATTTCTTCAGTACAGCAGAGCACTAACTAAGAAAGTGACGAAGTTATGTGACAAAACCAATTACAGCAAGGATTACTGCTTTTCTATGCAGCCAAAATAAAAGGTGAGGATCAACGAAAACCTGATACAAAGGAGTTTACCATCCCGGAAATAACGAGTTGATCAGTAACATCAGACCATGATAATCCAGGTACTTCGAGCTAGATTTAAACGATGAGATTGTTAGTTTCCTGTACAATCAGTTATCGGAATCTCATCGAATCACGTAGTAGCTCAACATATGTACTCGTTGTCTACTTAACTCAGGTAGAATGCTTTATGAAAATAGCGGAGAGTTGATAGATAACAAAGCACAAGTGTCCTAATGAAAAAAGTTGCAATCCATGCAAAGTCATCCATGTTGCAGTAGCCAAAACATTGTTACATATGCTCAACAGCAATCATGATATTCAACCTAAAATCTGTTCAAGGGACGAACTGTGAAAAGCAAACACTAAAAGATCACACTCCTTTTTGTATAACAGAACAACCGCGCAAAAAGAAAACAGAAATTCTTGAAGCTGTCTGATGATGAGAACTTTTGACATACAGATCACATATTTGCATTGCAACCCTAAGATACAAATCAAGAAATCATATCACATCATCAAAGCAATGACATAAAGACGAATGTGGAACGAAGTCAATCATTGATCATAATAAAATTAGATCTCGAGTGTCTGACAACTGACCAGTTCAGTTGACATAGTATTCTTAGTCGCAACAACAGTCCAGAAATGTTCATGGAAGCGATTGCCTGATGAAGAAGGAGATTCGATCTCAGCCTGCAGAACTTTGATCTTACAATTGTCATCTTTAGTGATTAAACAGAGCTTTCCGAGTATACCCGCAAGTAAATAGGAAGATTCTGAATCAGCAAATTCACGAACAGGGGTGGATCCAACCACAACTTTCCAGATATCCTCTTGACTGTCATATACCTTAATTCTATCAGTATCATTGGAACTAAATGCATCTAACACATACAACTCACCATTGACCAGGGCACTCAATTTCGTACCAGGTTTCTTTGAAGGCCAACCTTCACTAAAGCCAACCGGCATTTCAATCCATGAATTCGACTCCGGATCATAAACCTCTCCTCCGATATCAATGCAAAAGGGCCAGCAATATAAACTCTGAGCCACAAATAACTTTCCTCTGTATGATGTTACTCCTGATGCAATAGGCTTGAATAGATCTGCGAGCGAGGCAGTCGGCAATAATTGAGCTTTCGAGCAAGGCATGCTTTTCATTTGAGACCATAAACCGGTATGAGGATCAAACACTTCAGCGCTTTGCAGTGTGGTTACTGCACCACGACCTCTGGTGATCCCTCCAACAACATAAAGCTTGTCGTTTAGGATGGCTATCTTAGAAAAGGCTCTTCCGGTGGACATCGGTTTGAGCTCAGTCCAAGAGTTCAGTATTGTATCATACTGCCACACACGACTGATGGCCGAAGATTTAGAAAATCCTCCTAGCACATAGAGGCAACCATTAATAGCTCCAAGAGCACAACCAGAGAATGGGATAGGATCAAAGGCATCCTTCTTTCCCAGCCATCCTCTCATTGCACACGAAATTCGGCTATTTGAACCCACCAAATTCCACATTCCAAGGCCACCAAAACCTTTCTGAGGTTCATCTTCAAAAGCTCCGCCAGGCAATTTCGGTAACCTTTGCCATCTTCCAGACAAAGGGTCCAAAGCATACAAGAACAACTGATTATCTTGACCCTTTGTGAGTATGTATAACCATTCCTCTGTTGTTCTAAGCTCCTTTCTGACCTTGAAAAGTTGAGAGCCAACCAAAGCTTGCTTCCAGGATCTAGAGACTAACTTCAATTTCAAGTAACATATCCTAGGAACTCGTGCGAGGATTTGAAGTGATAATTCATCTGGAAGGCATGGAATCAACTGAGAGTTTCCCTCACAAGTAAGTAACGACTTATGTCTCTTGTAAGCTCGGCTTTGTGATGCATCAAAATCCTCTTCAGACACTGAGAGATTACTGCTAAACGTCGAACCCATTAATCACTCTCACACGTTCTCTACAAACCCAAGTTAAATGAACAGATTATCTCAAAGAGAATCACTAGAACAAGTCAATTCATGTACGACAGCAACAAAAACGAAACAATTAGCAAATCCCACGGAGAAAATGGGAGGAAAACTCAAAACTTGAAAGAGCAACAGTTAATTAAGAGAAAAATATAATTGAAAACGAGAACACTAATGGTCAGTCAACGGATGCTCCAAAGTTGCGAAATAGGAGAGGAGATACCTCAGAACTCCGGTTGGTAGCATCCCAATGATTGAGCAAATGAAGTCTTACGTCAAATCTGTTACGTTACGTCTCGAGTCTCTCTCTCTCTGTATTCATATATACACATATCTAAAACATATTATTTCTAGATAAAATAAAATACTCAAAAATACTTTAACATTTAAAATTATTTGTATTTTTATATTTTATTAAAAATAAACACAACGTCATATATTATATATGTGAACTAAATAAATATCCATTAAATTAAATTAAATTAATTTTTAATTTTAATTCAAATTAATTAAATTCAATTCAATTAAAATTAATAAAAAACAAAGTTAAGAGCTAAATTAGTTACTCTTATAAACAACATTTATTCGACACATGTATTTTAGGGCCAGCCAATAAAGTTCATTTTTACTTCATGATAAAATAAAATAGGGTTCATTCTCAACCTTATAAAGAATAACAAAAAGCCCATATTTTGCTTCTTTTTATTTTTTATAAGAGCCCAAAAAAAAGGCAAAAATAGGGTCAATTTTTTTACTTTACACTGCTTATAAAATACTAAGTTTATGTTTGATTGGGCTTATTTAAGTAGAGTTTTTTTTAGAATTTTTTTTTAAGAAGTCATTTTTATTTTTCTATTCCTGGGCACCAACTTAGGGCCCACCTTGTAAACAGTAAAATAAGATCTATTTTATTTTTATAAAAAATAAAATAAATAAAATAAGATTCACTCCTGACTTTATAAAAAAACAAAAGACCTATATTTTACTTGTTTTATTTTTTTTATAAGAACCTAAAAAAGGTAAAAATAGGGTCTCATTTTTTTACTTTACTCAGGCCTATAAAATACTAAGAATGACTTGATGTATTTTATTGTTATTTTTAATAAAAATAAAAATATAAAAAAAATCTCATTTCTCTTACTCTCAATTTCTTGCTATTTTCTTTTTTGTTTATATTATCATACTTCTAGCTATTTTATTCTTTTATTTTTTAATTGTATTATCATAATTTCTAGCTATTTTATCAACTATTCCTATAACTTTATGTATATATCCAAATTCTTTTAATAAAGCTTTACTTATAAAAAAACCTATAATTTTTATTAAGAGAAAAAACTTTGTTACAAAGAGTATCATGACCATTAATATCACATATGAAAAAAATATTATTCCTTGTTAAACAATAAGAATACCAAGTAATGGTCCTATAAAAATTCACTTTTGTTCTATTATTTAGATAAGTTTTTTTCCTTTTAAAATAGCCAAATAATAATTTAAAAAGTCATTTCAACCTCTCTTTCATCTTGTACTTTTTGTATAAAATTGAGGTCTCCTTTGGTTACCAATAATTAAAGAATTAAAATAAACAAATAAGAATGACAATGAAAAGTGAGAATCGGAATATTAATGAATATAAATGTTTTATATACAAACACTAAAAATGAGATTATAAAAATTACTATTTATACCAACATTTGGTATTAAATATTAAGAATGGTAATGTCAACTTTTTATTTATATTTGATTATTAGGTAGTTGATTTTGTAAATAATTAATAAAATATATTATACTATTATTAATTAATAAATTTTTGTAAATAAATAGTTAGAATTATTTTTAATGATTCAATAAATTATCAATTTTTAAGTAATTATGTATGATTTTTTTAATAAGAATAGAATTTAAAAAATCATAATAAACGAATACAGAGTTTCAGTGAAAATAAAATTTAAAAAAAAAGAGAAGAAAAAAATAGTTTCAATTACCCATGTTTATTTATTATTCCTGGTACCTTAGAAATAAATATTCAAGATTATTTAAAATTCATCCTAGATATGTCAACACATCTTCATTCTTGAACATACCCAAAAGGTTAAAAGGATAAAGTAGTGAAGAAGAACATGGACTAAAATCAATTGAAAATATAAAACTACAATTTTGCAACAAATTTATTTCTAAAATAAATGAATGAATGTTGTCTCCATTTTCCAACATTATTGCCCTCTTCCTTCTCACCACTGTCAAATAAGCTTGTGGTTTTACATTTTCCAGGAGTAACTCAACAGCCATTCTTGACAAACGAAATGAAACAAAGGTACAATGGGAATCACCAATGCTGGCCAATTCCTTCCAATTGAAAAGGAAGGGAAGACTATATACAGAGCCGTTGCTGAAAAGCTAGCCTCATTCTTAAGCCAAGAAGAAAGGTGAAAGACATAAATCTCACCATCCCTTGTGTTGCAATATCCCCATGATGAAGACGATACGATGCGAGTTTCCCAGCAAAATACAGATTAACACCAGCCAGTCCTTTAACCGACGTAAGCATCAAATCTGATAACGTGGAAAAGAACATGTCAATCTTGAGGTCTCAGTGCCTCTTGTCGTCTTAGAGGGATGCCTTCCGAACCAAATCCGTCCTCTGAATGTTTAGGGAGTCTTACCGGCAAGGTCATTGAACCTAAAGTTGATCTCAAAGTTCAGAATGCAAATAAATACTTATACTAAATATGTCATAACAAGAAAAGTTAAAGGGTATGCCTTCAGCCATATCCTTTGTCTTGTGAAGAAGAAAAGTTCCGGACAGTATAGTAACGAAGCCACACATTTCCGTGACAATTTGAGTTGGACTCTGTCGATCCCAATCCTGGTAAAAGAAATTCAAATGTCAACACTTACTACTCGATATGAATCGACACAAATCACTGGCATAATAAATAGACTAAAACACTCATTTTCTTCTATTTTGTGCAACATTTTCACTCAACATTGGGAACTGTCTTCTATTAATCACATTGATTCATTCCATCTATTACCAATACAAAAGAGGCACAATATTGAATAGAAAAGGAGAATTAAGCATTTAATTACCAATCAGCATAAACAAGATTCATGCCGGTAATAACTACAATTCCAAAAGATCAACAATCTAGACTGATCCTTCCCCAAATGGACTCAATTCTCCTCAAAAGTTCTAATATGATTACCTACTCAAACAAAAACAAAGAAACAGAGATATAAATATACCTTGAACATTATTATACTAGCCAATATGGTTAGTGACGTAAACATCACATAGTATATGGGTGATACAACAGCCGTATTGAAAGTATCAAGTGCCTGCAGTGCAAAAGCAAAAATCCAAAAGAACATTAAAGACTATAGCATCAAACAATAAAAAACAATCAAGTAATTGAGAACCTTGAAAAATACCAAGTCTCAGTATCGAATCCTTGTAAATGTCAGATGATCAGGGGATAAATGGGAAAGAGGGTTACAAATTAACGAATGTCTAGAAGATGGGGAGAAAAACACTGATACTTAGAGAAACTCAAAGAAGAATTTGAAGCTCCTAACAACTGCACATGAGATCATGCCTTCATTTTTAAGTCAACAGAAGAAAGAAAGACCAATATAATGTGCATTGAAACCTACGACGTTAACATGCGAAAAGCAACTTAACCTACACAATCTCTATCTCTCAAGGTTATATAATGCAAAAATACGTGCAAATACTCCTAGAAGTAGTTAAAGAATTAATGTTTCCCCAACTTTACTGGCTTTATACAACAATTAACTCAGTTTACTCATGTCATATTTTCATGATTGAAAAAGGGGTCAATTACTTTCACAACAGATATGAAGTTACAAAAAAAAAAGTGAAGCTACCTCAAGAATTCGCAAACACAAAAACCATCCACTTGAAGAAACATGAAAGTACATCAATGCATCATATGAATATCACCAAAGAGAAGTTATAGAAAATCAAATTAAGGGAATTCATGGATGACAAACCAAAATAAAAAGACAAATTAAGAATTGATACAGCCACCAACTTGTCTCAAACATGATGCCAGGAAAAAAAAAAGTTATAAGCAACATAACCCAGTAAAAAAGTCAAACCAACAAAAAGAACACAAATTTGTTACCTTGTTCAAATAATTCATTTGAGTAAGCACGCAAGTAATTACAACCAAAGTGAAGGCCCATGTTTGCGGATATATCAGCTGATTCATCCCTGACAGTGTTAATTTCAATGCAATCCCAAGTGCTTTAACACTCATTACCTGTCAAAGAACAAGTTAAAAACAAACTATCCACAAAAGAGGAAGAATTAACTAAGGGATAAAGAATTGAAGAAGTAACCATTTTTATATCATATGCATACCGACAAAGACCCCACAAGAGAACAAACTCCAATGTAAACCATTATATGTGTCTGGCCGTAGTCAGGGATGAAGTGGAATATAAGAACAAATGCAGCTGTTAGGACCAAAGCCGCATAAAACAGAAAAGCTGGAACAAAAGAAAAGATATAAAATAGGTCAGTCAGCTTCCTAATATTTTCCCTTTGCTTGGAAAAGTACAGAAGGGAAAATAATAAACATCATACAATACTTTCCAAAAAAATAAACATTATAGAAGAAAAAACCTAAGAACAAAATATCGTACCAGGTTCTGTAGCAAGATCCCAAACTTCTCTCACAGATTCAATCTGACGCTCTTGAGGAGCATGCAAAACTATTGTTGTAGAACCCACAACACAAAGAACACAACCAAGAATGCCAAAAATATGTAGCTTCTCCCGCAAAATAATATGTGCAAGTACGGCACTGTATAAAGACAAGATGGTCAGAACTGAAGACCAGCACAGTAATCATAAGACAAGTCAGTAACCTATCATGCCTGATAATAATGCTGAGAGCACCAAGCGGAGTGACCAATATAGCTGGTGCAAATGCATAGGCTG
>JANIJH010000224.1:2666823-2680020 GCA_024520975.1 Erythroxylum areolatum | reverse complement strand
ATGCCACAATTTGTGTGGAAAAAAGACGGTCTTATTTTAGAAATACTAATTAGCAGGGATTTATGATTAATTAACATAAATGCATGTTGGATTTGTTTATATCTTGACATTGATCAAATTAGTATCGAAATTGTAAATTGACAAAAATGAAAAAAAAATCTTATCATACTTCAATTTCAATCTAATTATCTAATTAATGAATCGTTTCATAATTTTAGACATTTTTAAATAAAATTTTAGTGATTTATTAGTATATTAATAATTTTCATTTGACGAATAAAATTTATTAAAGCCACTTTAAAAAGAAAATTTTTATCATACTTAAATCTCAATTAATCATGTAACTAATAATTAAAACTTATATGAAATAAAATTTATATAATATAATTACGGTTCTAAACACAATAAAAATATAAATTTGCAAAATACGAATTACGATTCATAATTTATAGAAACACACAAATTCTATAATTCAAAACACGATAAAAATATAGATTCAAAAATACGAATTACGATTTATGATTTATTGAAACACACACATTCGATAATTCATCATTGTCTTGGCATTATGTTGATAATTATATACTCATCTTATGTCAAAACAATTATTAATTAATACATATTATCTACTCTTTAAGTCCCTTAATGATCTGGAAAGATATATGAATAGAACATGTAATTGTAACGCCCTCTTTGGCTGTCTTTTGCCAGCCTTGTTCCTTGGTTTTAGAGCTATTAATTATGACAAGTCTCACATAAAAATTATTAAAAAAAACACAGAAATTAATACAAAAATCTTTGAACTTGAAGATTCATTCTGCGAGTTAAGGGAAGTAATTACAAGTGTATAATATTGAGGAAGAAGAAGTAGACTGTTTCTGATATGATACTTATAATCATATGCCAATACATATATATTTATATGTACAACAGAGAAAGTTGGATACTGCTAACGAATGGTCTGTGTAGTCTCCTGAATATGCGTTTCTAATGAAAACCATATTCACGTGAGGGCCAAAACTATGTATGAACAGTTACAAAAATCCTGTCTCATCAGCATTCAAAGTGGTGTTGAGTATAAATACGTTTTGATGTTTTGTTTGCCATAGCAGAAGTAAGGAGAGAGTTACTGTAACACAGACATCGATGGAGGTGAAGAAGGAGGTGGTGGTGTTGATAGTAGGGGCAGGTCCTTCAGGTTTAGCAACCTCAGTCTGTCTATCTAAACTCTCTGTACCAAATATCATCTTAGAGAAGGAGGACTGTAGTGGTTCTCTGTGGAAGAAACGAGCTTATGATCGTTTGCACTTGCACTTAGCTAAAAAGTACTGTGAATTACCCTACATGCAGTATCCACCTAATACTGATACCTTTATGAGAAAAGACGTGTTCATCAAGTACCTTGACGATTACCAAGCTCAATTTGACGTGAAACCTTTGTATAGACGATGTGTTCAGTCTGCTTCTTTTGATGTATCAGCAAAAAAATGGAGGATTATAGCCAAAAACGGCCTGTCTAGTGAAACTGAAACCTATATTGCTGAATTCATTGTTGTTGCAACAGGTGAAAATAGCCAACCTTTTGTCCCTCAGTTTCCTGGCATGGCGAGCTTCAATGGAGAGATGGTTCACTCCAGTGAGTACAAGAATGGCAGTGTATACCGAGACAGAAAAGTTCTGGTTGTGGGGTGTGGCAATTCAGGAATGGAAATAAGCTATGATCTCGCGAGCTACGGTGCTAAAACCTCCATAGTCGTTAGGAGCCCTGTAATGTCTTCTTCTTCTTCTTCTCCTCTTGTTTCTCTGCACATGCATGCCACTTAAAATGCTTGGTCTGTGTTCTCTGCTTCAAGTTAAAACCTCCATAGCTGTTAGTTTCATTTGCTTCACTTGTCTCACTCTCTGTCTTTGTGTGTGTAGAAGAATCTGTTGCATGAATTGCATGCAGGACTCTTGTCAATCCTACAACATGGTCTTACGTCGCCATCACACATGCTCGTCCCCTTTCCAAGTTTTCATTTTTAGTGTGTACATGTTACTGATTCGGTGAGGGTTTTTGCAGTTTCATGTACTGAACAAGGATTTGGTGTACACTATGATGAACTTGCTCAGCTTCCTGCCGATGAAGTTGGTCGACGTTATCGCTGTCTTCCTCTCAAGACTTGCATATGGAAATCTGTCCACATATGGAATCCATAGACCACGGAGTGGACCATTTTCGTACAAGAAAGAGACTGGAAGAACACCTGTAGTCGATGTAGGAACTGTACAGAAGATTCGTGAGGGAGCAATCCGGGTAAACAAATTAGATATGCTTGGATTGGAATAATATTGATTATGATTAGTTAACAAGCCATTATTATGATTGTAGGTTGTTCAAGGAGTTGCAAGCTTTGATGGAAACTTTGTGGAGTTCACTAATGGAATCAAGGAAGCATTTGATGTGATAGTGTTCGCAACTGGTTACAGGAGCTCAGCCTCTGAGTGGCTCCAAGTATTTCCAGTTTCCAGATTAGTTCATATCAGTTTCATTTCCTCCAATTCCAAGCAACTTTTCACTGACTGTTGTTGGTTTCTCTTCTCACAATAGGACTATGGTTTCGTTCTTAATGAAAAGGGTCTGCCAAAAACTCCATTTCCTAAGCACTGGAAAGGAGAAAATGGGGTGTATTGTGCTGGACTTTCCAGGATGGGACTTAATGGAGTTTCCAATGATGCAAAAGCCATAGCTGAAGACATCAAGAAGAAGTTGATAACTAGTCTTGTGACAGGGAAGGGAATCGAGTATTAGAGGACTAGAAAAGCTTAAATAAGAGCCCTGGAGTGTATCAGAGATCAGATCGGCTCTGAACAGCACTGTACTGTACATGGAACTCTAGTAATGTCGTGTCTGTGCTTGTGGTTTCAGTCCTCCTTTTCTATGTTTCTGCGCCTGTAAACTTGTCTAGTTTAATAATATCAACCACAAATCTTCCTGTTTCTTTTAGCAAGTATCAATCCTCGAATCATTCCAGGGTATTTTCAAGGAAAACCATGAAATTGTAACGCATCTTTGATTGAATCTGAGAACCTGAAACCTTAGAAAAAGCGAAGTTCTGATATAGTTCATTAAAACTCCTTAACTTTCAGCTTCAGAAACCAGTGGAGAAACTGCACTGAAACCATGAGTTGGTGGCAATACAATAAAGAACCCTAAAAGAAAATTTTCAGTAAGTATAAGAAATCAGTTTCAGATTGTTTAACAACCAGCGCGAAATACGTAAGATTCTCGGGTTGAAACAAGAAAAAGTAAAGCAGATGCACTCCACTCAGGGATGTGTAATAATATATAAGAAAAAAACAAAGAAGAAGAAGAAGAAACTGAAACAAATTCGTCTCTCGGATCTGAAACCTTCCATTTACACATTCCAATGCGCTCTTAGATGCTCTTGACGCCATGAATGACTCACCTTACTCGCCTTCACGCCCTATCCCAAGCAGTCACGTAGTTTGCCACCTGCTTATGCATCTTTCAAGCTTCGTGTACTGCTTCTGTATCTTCAAGTTGAGGTGGATCATCACGAAAAACAGAACCCAACTTGATAAATTCTTGATGCATTTAAGCTTCAATGTGAAGAAGAAGATCACCCTCTAATATCAGGGATTTTGCTGGAATTTATTAAAGATTACATAGCACGTTAACAAAAATTATATTTGAGACAACCATTGTTAAAATGATTAAAATTAGTTAACAATAGTTAGAATTAGTTATTTGAAAACCTAGGTGAGTGTAGGTGAGTTGATAAGGGGCATTTTTGGCTTAAATGAGGTCGCGAGTTCAAATTCTATTTATCTGCAGCCATTTAAAACTTAGGGCCAAAATTTTGTCTCCCGCAAGGGACCTACTTGACTCGAGCGAAGATTAATTTGAGTATGGATGGCCTAAAGGTATCTTCTCATAGTTAGAACCCTCCTAGAATACCTCGTGGGCAATAAAAAAAATTAGTTATTTAGATAGTTAACCTTTATCATTTATAAACCCTTTAATATTTGCATATTTAGTTAATATAGAATATTCTAACATATAGCATCAATAACAATTCAGTAAAAATTTAGTAGTACCTAATCTTGCTCCCTAACTTTTCAACAAGGTTATTTTTGAATGGCCCACGTAACAAAACTTAATAAATAAAATATGAAATAAATAATAAACTAAATAATAATAATATTATTATTATTACCTATAAATAGGTTAAAAATAATCTAAGTACCATTTTTTAATTGACTACATGTTTATAATTAATTTTAACATGAAATAGATATTTTCTTATTTATTTTGGAGTATTTGGCTTTTTTAATAAGATATAAATTTCAGTTGGTTGAAGAAAATATATGTAATAAAGGAAATGAATATTTATAGTGAATGTTATATATGGTAGCAAAATAAAAGAAAGGTCCGTACTTGGGAGGTAGTTCGTCATATGAGAATTGACTCTAATTTTGATAATTTATTTAGCAACATATAATGATTTTTCAAATATGTTATTTCAGTCAATATATTCATACTTTGCTTTTATCAGTATTTCTTTTTATTAAAATATTATTTCTAGTATCCCATATATTTCTATTAAAATATAACTTTGATCGTCATTAATAATTAACTAATAGTGACGTAAGCAGCAACAACAACAATCAGTATGAATCCCGATGATAAGTAGATAATGTATTGTCTTCTTACATACGATTATAAGGAGACAACTTATTTACTTTATGTATTAAAGTTCGTTATTTATAGAAAGTCATATGGTGAGATTGTTTAGAGTTTGTTATTTAACAGACATTTATGTAATTAATTGTGTATATACAATTATAGTAATTTGTTGTTGGCACATATATTTGTTAAGTATTAAATTTATAACTTTTATTATTTGTATTTAAATTTACTTTATTTTTTAATGTCGAAAATAGTCTCTTAATTTAATAGAAATAAGACTACGTACTACTGAACTTTTCTAGACCCCACATTTTTTGAAAATTCTGATCGGACGCTATTGTTGTTCTAGTTAAGTTTACATTTTTTGTCTTTTAAATTTGGATTTTATATTTTATATTTTTAAGACTAAGATTTTCATCATTATCAACAACAAATTAATTATTGAGTCACATATTATCCCAAGGAAAGTATCCATTTTAAGTCTTAATTTCTTAAGTATGATAAAGTAACTTATTTTGGAAACATGACTTGTCAACTTTAAATTTTGTATAGTTTTTTTCATAAACATAAATAGTGAGATGATTGATTTTGATTGTAATGTTAGATATTGAAAATGTATATAGGGATGTCAAAAAGGGCCCGATCACAAGCCGATCTTAGTCGACCTGGCTTGTGGCTCAACTGTTACTTCAAAAACGACGTCATTTTTATAGTTCTATTAAAAATATATATATGGTAAGCTGGGTTGGCCCGACCCGATCGGTCAATCCATGGTCAAGCCGGGCCACAGGTCAAATTAGGAACAGTTCAAGCCTGACTCGACCCATTGACATCTTTACATGTACAAAGCTTTGTAGTTTGATGAAATTCAATTTTCATATAATTCATATACAAATGCTTTTATAGGTCTATCTTAGTAAAATAATTTATTTTTGACTCATTTGAAAATAAATTGAACAAATTTTATAAAAAGTTATAAGTCAAAAATAAATTATTTATATAAAAAATCATTGTTGACATTTTTTATTTCTTTACATTAAATTAGCTTATGATACTTAACTTTTGTTGCTTTTGAAATTTTCATTTGCATAACCATTTACTTACTTCACAATTTTGAAAACAACCTCTTAACTAATTAAGTGTAAGACTGCAAACATTGGACCTCCTCAAATCCTACTTTTAATGAGATTTTTACTGGATTGTTGTTATTGTTTTTTAGTCCTTTCACAAGAAACTGATATGTTAATAAATTTATGTGACAATATAATTAAAAATTATCATTAACAAATGTCACAATTTAAAAGAAAAAAAGTTAATGATTTCTAATCAAAATTTAGTATTTAAACTTTTTTCTTTTATTTTTTCTAAATCTTAAGTATTTGTTAATATTATGTTAATTTGTCTTACTTATTAATTAATTGAATCAGCAAACTTTAGATGGCAATATTAATATTTTTATTATTAATATCAAATTTTTACAATGATATATTCTTGAGAGATAATGTGGTAGTTTTGACGACATGAAGAAAAAGTAGTACATTTATGATCAGGTTTAGCCTGGTCGAAGGTCAATCTGGCCCAAGGCTTTCGATCTAATCCCGAGCTTGATCGAGCTCTGTTTGGATTAGAACCAAATTCGATATTTATTAATTGATGTATAAAAATGTATACTATTGTTTGATTATCCAATTTCATTCAAGTTTATGTAAATATTTGTATTATTGATTTCAGGAAGAAGTTTAGTATTGGTTCCATGATATGATACTTGCTTGGATGCTTCAGACTTGGTGAATGGTTATCGAAACAGAAAGGACCTTTTGATCAATGGACATGGATCATGCTTTTCTTCCACTTGCTTTGAACTCTAAAATCCTCACGTAAAGAAGCAGACTTCCTCCTTCCTAAACAGGTGCATAAATATTCAGTCTTTTCTGGTCAGATATGACCGTAAGAAAAGTTTTTCGAACCGGACTCGAACTGTGTCCGTAAATATCCTAATTCCAATTATTGATAAACAGTTTGTTGGACAATACTCGACGCAATACAAAGAAGAAGAAGCTCCCTCCAAGTCCTCTTCACTCTCCCCATGTATCAATTAGCTGAGCAAAGGACTAACTAGCTCTCTAAGTTGATGCATCCAGAAAACATCATTAGAAACTAACCAAACCTGAAATGGAAACTTAAGAGCAACAGGGTTTGATGAATGGGACCTCCCTAGGAACTGAAGACATTTAAAATGAATTCTGAACACAGAAATGGATACACAGATTCAATTATCATGAATTAATGTATATCCGTTCGACTAGATCATGAAAAACCTTGCAAGCAAAGCAGTAAAAGCAAAACAAAAAACCAATATGATAATATAAACGAAAGCATTTCCTCAAAACAAGGTTTGCTGGTAATAAGGTATTACAGACATAGCATACCTAACAAAGCACTGAAGATCCTTCATTACATTGAACTCTACATGAAGGTGGATAGTCTAACTCAAACAGAAAAGTCACTTACTACATTTATATCCACGTGCAAATATAGGGAGGATTGTGTAATCCGGATCCTCTTCTTACGATGCCTATATTATATCCATTTGGAAATATAAGAACAATCGTGAAACCCAAATCCTCTTCTTACAGTACCACCTCCGGTGAGTCATCTGCCTAAAAATATAACTTCCAAGAAATGACCACCAGGTGCGATTTATCAATGGAGAAAAGGAAAACAAAATAACTAATAAAATAAAATAAAGCCAGGATAAAGACTGAGGAGCCTAGCCTTATCCCAGTTGGCAGGAGGGATCTCGGGAAGTGCAGTCAGTTTGGTAGATCAGTTGGGGCTAAAATAGTTGCACTATAGGTCTCCAGCTTAATAATGTATTTATATGGGGAGTGCCCCGGAGACAGGGTCACTCCCAGAATTAGCATCCTTATGTTTCAAAGAAAGTTTTGCGAATTGGGAATCAAGATCCCTGCTCTTAGTACGACGATGGCCAGAAGTCGGTTGTGGTTGCTGTTGTTGATGTTGCTGCTGATACAGCACTCGCAGCCTTCCAATCTCCCTCTCCAAAACTTCATGCTCCACTGAAAGCATACTCAACAAAGTTCATCTTCAGAAACAGACAAATTAACTATCTAAAAAGGGGCAAAAGAAAACAAATCCTTTATAGTGGGATATCATCGCATCCTTATTACCCAACTTGCTTTAGCTTCAAACTTAAACTCCTAGTTATGCAGCATCTCACCCTAGCTTTCCCCTCCTCTCTTTTTAAAATCATTCTCCACCAATTTCGGGATATGATGAAATGATAAATTGGTAATGTTGCTCCAAAAATTTGCCATAAAGCATGCTTATAGAGCTAGTAAGGGGCCTTTTGGGAGGAAAGGGGAACTGAATGTTATTAAGTACTAAGCATAAGAACAAAGAAAGGTTAAACTAGCAAAAGAAGTCAATAAGCTAAAACATACTCTGAGAAAAGGACTTCTAAACTACTAACCAGTTTGGCTCACCAGAATAGGGGTATGATATCAACAGCTTTAACTGAAAAAAGTTGAGAAACAGAACTCACAGTATTTGATAAGCTGCTCTTGTTTTAAACTTTCCAAACGCTGCTTCAGGGCTTTATTTTCCATGCTCAGTATAAGATTTTGCTGGTTGAGAAATTCAAGTTCAGCTGAAACTTCAGATCCTTCTGCCTGCATTGGGTGGCAAAATGCATTCTGTGATTAGACTTCCAATTCTTTGTTGTTTAGTTTCTATGTCAACCATGTATACGTCAAAACGAGGATGAAGTCAGCTTCAAGTGCTGATATAATAGTACTTGCCTGTAAAGCTTGTACGTTTCTTTCCAACTCAGCTATGTACTGAAGTTTTCGAACACGAGAACGTTGAGCAAATTGCCTGCATAGATTGAATCATAAGTTATTTTCCTGGATAAGTCATATGTTATTATATTACATATCAGTTGATTCACTTCACCATAACTAGGCAACTCTTTTGAAGTAGACATACTGGTACATCTAAAATCATCAGCACAATACTCCATGATAAAACTCCTAATAACGTTAACAAATAGCCATATATCTCATGAAGCAAGAATCAAACTTTGTTGTCCCGAATTAAGGAATACAAGTTCTATCAGCAAAACTGGTATTAGTCTTCCATTACAACTCTGAAATTAGCAGCATTTTCCACAAATTGCCTTTGAGTAAGCCTCCCATGTCACTGTAAAAATTCTCCATGCTAGATTAGGGCCATTTATCTTCTCACAGTTAGCCTAAAATAAAATTCTCTCTTCAAGGTGGAGAAGATGTGCTGTGTCAACAAAAAAGAGAATGATTTGCCCCAACTTGGAAAGGATGTATAACTACTAAACCATTGACCAGAAACTTAAAAGACGAACACAGTTTCTGGAGTGAATGCATACAATCTGCAATACATAAATCTGAAATAAAGTTATCATAATTTCCAATTATCCTTTGTGCCATATATAAAAGGTTAAATTCAAAGATGATCCAGGGAAAAAGTGAAAAATCTGTCAAAAACACTTGTATCCCCTTAGTTCGTTTAGGATTTCCAATACTAATAGCAAAGTGAGGCCAATGTTGTAGTAGAATTAGACCATCTATATTTTTAACCTAATTTAAAATATATGTATAATATATATAATTAAAAATCTAGACAGTCTAATCCTAATATAACATTGGCCAAAAGCTAAATAGAGACGTCAATCAGCTCCAGTTGGGAAGATGCAGACTTGGTTATCTCAGATTTGGGCTGATTCATTTCAAATGCCAAACCATAACCCTAAAATTCACATTAAGACAACCCGTTCTCACGTTAAGACTCAAACCTTGAATTAACTCACTTTTTCTTATGGTGTTTTTATTATAAAACATGCAAATGTGGAATCCCTAAAAAGTTTTATATAGCATATATTAAATAAAGCAAAATATACCATCTATAGAAAAGAAAAGAAAGTGATACTTTAATAGTTGATTCAAGTTTTCTACAAATTGAATTTTCAAAAGAAAGATCTTTAAAAGAAACTGTTAAAAAATATTTACTTGTTTCTTGTAACCAGTATTTACCACCTGTTTATAGAGTAATTGTGACTCTCATATTTCTCATCCACACCATCCTATAACAGCTGATAATTCATCATACTGATTCCATAAAACATTAATGTGACAGTTACATACACAACCTTATAAATATTTTTGGATAATGATTATCATGAAAAAGTTGATTAAGATTTAAAAGAAAATGTTTTTCAGATATATTCTTTTTGATCTACAAAAGAATGTGATTAATATATTGGAACAAAAACAAAACAAAATGAATCTAAATACGTACTGTTTGGCTCGTTTTGTATCAGTCTCTGATGAAGACGATTTAGTATGGGAACCATCTTTTTTTTCAGAGGCAGTTTTCAAATCATGCTGAACACATTCAGCCTGATCTTTCTTTTCACTAGCTGAAGACGGAACCCGATCTGGTTCCTGTGAGAAACATGGTGATCCTGAACTCCGTGAAAGAGTATTCTCTCTGGCCGAAAGAAGCCCACTCCCATGGTTTGCAGCACTCAAAGGTGAATCCCAAGGCCTATTCTTCTGTTTTACCAAGCTTGTTTCATTATATTTTGCATTCTGTCGGACCTCCCCATGATGATCAATATCTTGAGATCCCCAAAAGGGTGTTGACATCACATGTTTATGTCCATACTCATCTGGTGCTACATAAACTGCATTAGAAGTATTAGATATATCGATGTATGCAAAGGAATCACTTGATGAACGACGATGGCCTCCTTTTCGAACAGGTGTTTCCGGCTCATTAAGGAGATCATCAAGCCAAGAAGGTTGTTCGTCTAAGAGGAAGGTCTCAGAGGAAGTTCGCTGGTGACTTTTGTTCCCCTCTCTGGGCTTTTGTACAGCTTTTGATCCAATGACAGTGTTAGGAGCATGATCAGCATATGAGGGTGAAACAGCAGGAAATGGGCATTTTGGAGGAAGCAATGCATGCCTTCCAGAATACATCAAACTCCGAATATTTGATGAACTATTGGAATTTGCCATAATCAAGGCACAGCACCCTGCAACAGATATCGTCTTAAGCCAGGAAATCCAAGGCCTAATGGTAGGAGAGGAAGAACATAAGATTGCGTTTCATTATTTTATCTTTACCACATTTCCTGGCAATAAACGAAAAACAACACACTAATGCATTACCTACAACACTAAAGCATGCACAAGACAGATTCAAAGAAATCTATGAGACATTTGAGTTTTTCGTAGAAGAGTTTGGATATCATAGAAAACAGGATGGGTCCTGTCCAATCCATCTAAGAATTACCATTTACCAGTATGACATACAAAATTGTTGTTTCGGATCTCAAAAGCAATTAATGTCCTATCCGCCAACCTTAATACGAAGCAGTACTTGATTTCATTAAGAGAATCTAGGTTCGCTACAAATTAACCCACAGATACCAACACTTGTCCATCAACTAGTGAAATCAAGCTATCCAACGAAAGCAACCAATGGGACAGAAATCTTGGAGAATAAAAAAAAAAGAAGACCAACTATATTGCAAAGAACATGTCAGTTACATAGTATCAAACACAAAAGACTTAAATTATACTCAAACGGTGACAATGGTTGGCTTGAGTATAAATTTCTGTTCTTACAAGTCTCAGAAAAACACATTCTCATATAAATTAAAACAACACGTAATCAAGTCATCAATTAATCTTATGTTCCCACATTTCCTCAGCGACCAAAACAAAAGAAAGACATCCAGAGATAGATACAACCAGATGCAATCCCAGAAACATGGAATCAGTAATTCAACACAAAACAGAAAGTGAAAATGCAAGACAAAAGAAGCTTAGATAATTACAAATCGGAGCTCGTTCTTAACAAAAATCACAAGGAACAAAGAAAGAAAAAGAAGAAAATAAGAGTCACCTAGTATTGAAGACACGGGTAATTGAGATCTCCCCCAAACTGCAACTCGAAGGAAAAAAAAGAAGAGAGATCGATCGAGTAATCGGCTAATCCTATCTGGGTTTGTCCTGTGATTCTTGGATTCCTACAAAAGCCCTGCCCTTTTCTGTGTCTCCCTATCAAATTGTGTCTGTATGTATTGTTGTATTGTGTTTCTCTCTCTCTCTCTCTTCTTCTTGTTGGGTCGTTGAAGTGTGGTGTTGAAAAGGTAAACCCAAAAATTAAAGGCATATTATAAAAAAATTTAAATTTAAAAAAACAAACCGCTAAACCAATAAATAAATAAATAAATACAATAATACAATAAATTAAAAAATAAAAAAGACATGTGCACAGCTTCTGTCTTTATTTAATATTATTTTATAACCCAACCCAACAGGCTGAGCTGTCACTTCTGCCCTTCCTCTCTTCCCATTTTTCTTATTTTAATCATACCTAATCTAAAATCATGCAGTAAAGTGAATTCTATGCAAGTTTAATAATACGTAATCTTATCCTTATATAATAGAGTTTTTTTTTTCTGTAGATCCATATGTAGATATAATAGGAAAATAGCGATACAAATTAACAAAATAAATAAGTAAAAACTAGCACCCCACTGCAAAAGAAAGTAAGAATAATAAAAAATGGTCTTATTTAAAAAGAAATTTTGAGGTTTTAATTAATATTTGATCTATGTTAATTTTATTTATTATTAATTTAAATGATTGAGAGCAAACCTTAGAGTAATCGATAAAATTACTCCTTTCTAATTAAAAAATGCCCTCAAGGGGCGTGGTTAGATGGTTGTAAGCGGGGTTTGACTTCGGCCCGATCTCAGGTTCGATCCTATATTAGTCCCTTTTATAACAGTTTGAGGTAGTTGGGAGTTTTAATTGTAGGTGGTGTGCTCAACTTGAGCCCCCAAAGCGGTATGCCTGCTTGGGCCTGCCTATAAGGTTTCCCTCAAATTCAAAAAAACTAAAAAGTTCATATATTTGAATCACCAAAACGATTTTTTTATAAAATAAAAAGAGAAGGCTACACTAAATATGCTTAATTAAAAGAAGAAAAATCATATTTTCTTTTTTATTACTCAAACCTAATTGTTATGAAGGATGAGAGGCAACTTTAACAATATATTCACTTATATGTACAATTTCTATAATTTTTAGAAAAGAGATTATAAAATGTCAATATTATAATAAGACAAATAAATGTCAATATTATAAAGTCTTTTTCAGGCATCTCTATTATAATATTCTTTATAACATTCCAACAAAAAGAAAGTCCTTAAACTCTCATATAGGATTGGTAGTAGAATGTGTAAGTGTAAATCGACTCAAGTAATGACCCTGACAAGAGGCCGTGGGTATCATCTTCTGCTATCACAGAAGTGGTGAATCCTCTATTGGCTACTCAATTACTTTCGAATACCTCAAACTGTACCCAATCACCACCCTATGAGCGACCTCTGGAAGGCAACAAGGAATGGAGTCAAAGTACAGAATCAGTATCCA
>JANIJH010000224.1:2566321-2577488 GCA_024520975.1 Erythroxylum areolatum | reverse complement strand
TCTCTTGTCGTGGGATATTTGTCGGAATGACCTACGGGCGTTCCGGTGGATACCCTATGGTAAGGGGGCGCTACACAACTAATGGCCCAGGGCTGGCCTGTGGCCCAACTGGCCGACCCATCCTTATGTTTTTTTAAGTTATAAAACGATGTGATTTTTGTTGTTAAGGTTACAGGTAGGCCCGGCTCGGCCCGTGCTCGATCGACCTCTACCCGTGGCCAAGTCGGATCGAACCATTTTAGCTCATGACCCTTCCCACCCAACCCAAAACCGAGTCGCTGGTCTAAAATTGACATCCCTATATATTAGACAATTTAGCGTCTCCAATTCTTACATTGGTTAACGAGGTAGGTATGAGGTGGGATGTCAATTGGGTTGGAGTCTTCAGATTTTATGAGATACGTTTGAGTTGATCGAATTTTGGGCTAGATTTTGGACCTAATATTTTCAAAAGATTGGGTCTTAAGGTTGCTTCGAACTCGAGTTACCAAGTTTAGCTTGATTCAAGACTTGACAATTATAAAGAACACAACGTTACTTTACAAAAAATGACATTGTTTTCTATTTTTAACTTTAAAAATAAGTTGACCTCAGGCTCGAGTTCAGTTGCATTTGATTGGTAAGCCTAAGTCTCAATAGAAACTATTAGGCTTGGGATCGCCCGGTCTAGTCCAACCCATTATCATTTAGTTTTTAGAAATATTTAATTAAAATCTCATTTAAATTTTATGGGAATTTTTAATTGGATCCTAACTAGAATTTCTACTTATATACAACATAAACCTAACCAAATTTTAGGTTAGAGTCGGAAAAAAAGGAGTTTAGTAAATTTCATACCTAATTCAACCCATTCTTAGAGAAAGGCAAAATCTGTCTAGGCCAACCCAATTTGTCAAAATTTGAAATTAATCGATACGATTAAAGTTGATCGAGTTTTTAATTGAACTTAAAATTTTTTATTTAAAAATTTCATAATTTAGGCTAAGTTGAACCCGAAAGTTGACTCGTTGCCAAGCCTACCCGTTAACTACTTTTGTTAATATTTTAAAAATCTTAACTGAAGTTAAATTGATAAGATAAGATGTTTAAGGTTAAAAGGTTTATTAGATTACCATAAAACTGATTAAAAATTTAATAAATTGAAGAATTTGAAATATATTTGAAAACTATTGCCCTCGTATATTAAAGATTTGAAGTTTATTTAAAAATTATTAAATAAAAATTTATTTATTTATTTTAATTTACAAAAATTGATTAGTTTAAAAAAGCTAACCTATTATTTAATAAACTTATTGGTTCTTAAAAATAAAGATTATTTATACTAATAACTGTGGATTGAATATTTCAACGAAAATATACATTAGAATATAAACTAAAATAAAATAAATTAAAAAATAAAAATAAAAATAAAAACAATCAATTTAAATTTTATACTTGCATCATTATTTTTTTATTACATTTATACGTAGATATATCGAAAATAATCTCTCTTTTATAAGGAGATAAGATTTTATACTATCATATCTCTAAATTTTACTTTAACTTCGTACCGGGTGTAACGATAATAATATATTAGCTAAAGCGAACTGTTTGCGATCGAATTTAGAATTCTTTTTGTTAAACCAGTAAAAAAAGTATAAATTGAAATAATATTCCTCATACTTATTTATGTCGTGCCAATGTGGATGGTTCTCCGCTGGCAGTCGCGGTCACACGCGAAACGATCCGCTTAATCTGCGGAAGGCATTGTTTCTGCTCTCTCTCTCTCTCTCCCTTCTCTACACTTACCACCTCAGCTCTCTCACTCTATCTCTCTCTCTTTTCTTGAAAAAATAAAAAAAACAAAAACCCTTACTCTTTCGAGAAAGTTAAAATGAAATCTTCATTTTCATCCCATTAATTACCAATCCGTACTTTTTCTTTCCTAATTCTTGCTCCTCTTTCTAATTTTGATGGCGGAGGACACCGTAATCCTGAGTGGTGGCAGTAGTGGTGGTGGCGGAGGAGGAGGAGGAGGAAGAGGAGGAGGAATGGACGTAAATTGGAGATTGGGTTCCATGGACTCAATGGAGTCGCGTTGGGTCTTCCAGGACGATGAGGACGATGAAGATTCGGCCATGGACGACGAAGAAGAGGAGGAACACCGCCGCAATGCTTTAGATTCTGACGATGAGGACGATAATGTGGAGCAGCGTCTGATCCGTACTGGTCCTCGTGTTGATTCCTTTGACGTGGAAGCCCTGGAGATCCCTGGCGCCCACCGAAATGAATTCTACGAGGTTCTCTGCGTTTTCTGTTGACCTTTATGCTTTTCTGTTTCTCAGATGGAAGATGACAACATTGTTAGGATTTGGATCTCTATTGGTTTGTTAGATTTACGCTTGTTGGAGTTTTAATCTTAGGGTTAGACGTACTTTATGAATCTACTGTGATCTTACTGGATACTTCCACTTGTTGACTGTTGTCTTTTGGGTTGCTGTTTTTGTTTAGAGGATCACACACACAAATTGTGCTGAAGTTTTAAGTGAGCAAGCTGTAGTTTTTTTTTCTGGTTCTTGTTTAATTTTGATACTTAATAATAGAATCTCATTGCTTTTTGTTGAATAACAAAAGTCAAACTTTGATTCATACTCTTCTTTGAGAGGGTGTTACATTTGGAGAAGGAAGTAAAGATGAATGAAATGGGTATTATTGCAAGATGTTAAGATGAGGTGCAAGCATATGCTTTTTCGGAATACAACATCATTTCTTTAACTACGAAGTTACATGAATAAGCATTTAGAAGCTGTAATTTAACAAGAATCTTGTTGCTCATGCTAAAAATAGGGCTGATTTTGTTTGACAGTATGTACTTGTAAGACTGCAAGTACAGGTTTCCTTTGTTTCTCCTTTGTTTCTCACGAATTAAGGTGGCCGGTGATGACGTTGGATGCTTAGCAAACTTTAGCTGTTTACTGGAATAAAATTTGAGATTTAGTTGTTTGAGATCATTTAATTGTCACTCAAGTTCACTGTATGAGCTGGAACGTAATCTAATGTTTAGCAATTATCACCTCGCATTGAAAAAATTTATATATCACTATGACCTGGGAATGCTGTGGATGATATGCGGCTGTAGATTGGAAAGCCTCTCATAAATATGCTTTTATAACTGCTAGGTTTTCAACATATCTTAGTTCTATAAATTGGTGATTTTCCATGGACTTATTTCTAGAATTTATCAAGCATGGGCTAATCCCACCAATTGTTCTAGTATTGTTATTCACTTATACTGCTTGCTCTGCTGCACTTGTTTGTAGCGTAGTTCACTGCCGAAACAACATGGATTTTTCTATTCTGATAGTTGAAATATGTCTACAGGACTTCAGCTTAGGGAAGAGGGTTATACTTGCCTTTCAGACACTTGGCGTTGTGTTTGGTGATGTTGGTACAAGTCCATTATATACATTTGACGTGATATTTACAAAAGCACCCATTAACGGGAAAGAAGATGTTCTTGGTGCATTATCCCTGGTCCTGTATACCTTACTCTTGATTTCCCTGGTGAAATATGTGCTTGTTGTTCTTTGGGCCAATGATGATGGTGAAGGTATATTGAATAAATTGATAACTCCTATCTCTTTTCTCTATCTCTTGCACAAACAATCAGTTATACACAGACAAACACACATATAAACCCAGCCAACCGCCCAGTCACTTGCATCCACAAACACTCTGACACAAACCTTCACCTTCATGTACAGACAGGCACACTAACCAAAAAAGTGCGATAAACACTTATATTGAGATGCGTAACCAGGTGTTGCTTGATGCACAATAGCATTCACATAGGCAGGAAGCATACATGGTTCATAAGAGAGCTGTATACTCAGAAATGTTCTCATATAACATTGCATTAAAATAGAAAAGGAAAAAAGAAACTAATTGAGTTTTTGACAGTTCCAGTTTTGTATTTTAGGTGGCACTTTCGCCTTGTATTCGTTAATTTGCCGGCATGCTAAGGTCAGTCTACTTCCAAATCAGCTTCCTTCGGATGCCCGTATATCAAGTTTCAGGCTTAAGGTTCCATCCCCAGAACTTGAGAGATCACTAAAGATCAAGGAAAGGCTTGAGACTTCATTAACCATGAAAAAGCTGCTTTTGATGTTGGTACTTGCAGGAACATCTATGGTGATTGCTGATGGGGTTGTCACCCCTGCAATGTCAGGTTTTAGTTCCCATACTTGGATTAATATTTTCCTTTGTTGGCAATGAGTCATTTACAATAAGAGCTCATTAGTCATTGTGGAGAGTATGCTTATGTTACAGCTACCTCTTTGGCTTGTTATATTAGTTCACATGTTCATTGATTATAATGCAGTAACATCTGCTGTTGCTGGTCTTAAGGTTGGAGTAGCTGCAATTGAGCAAGGTACTATGATATTTTGAACCCTATGTTGGTAGTTTTGTTTTGGTTTCACTGAGATTTCATCATAATCTAGTTTTCACTTGCTCTTTGTGGCCATGTATTTTCTGGAGCATACAGATTTTTCTTTTTGAGTTGAATTCATTGGAAGTTCTCCAACATGAATTTTTGTTGGGTTTGAGATTTCCTGTAATTTGAGCATAGATCTCTCATAATGGTTATTAGTAATGGACTTTAATTTAATTCTGATGTGTAGTACTAGCAAATAGAAAGAAATTTCTTTAAAAGAGGATCTTGTATGCATCACTTGTGCTAAATGATATTGTGAAATACAAAAAATTGAAAATTTGCAGCCTAGGAACTTTTAGAGCTAAATTATTGCGACAGGGTGTCATTTTGATAAAAACAGGTGTCACAAGGTTGTTAATGAAGGTCACTGTCTTTCTTCCTTTGTTTCCCTTATATTGTTAGTTTGAATTTAATGGGGATTTGAAGTGAGCAGCTATAGAGAATGGCTACAGAAGATCTCAATGCTATGTTATAGAAATGTAAAGAAGCTGTAAATTTAGAGTTTAAATAAGCTGTAAATTTAGAGTTTTGGAGTTTGGAATAAGGAACGAAGAAGAAAAGGTGAGTGTATAGAATAGGTTGGAGAACTAGGAATTACGCCCGGGATCAAAGGATCACTCTTAAATAGAAAGAATCATATTTCCAAACTGAAAGTCGGAATTGAGAAAGAGAAAACACTCTTTGTTATTAACATAAACATCGAGATGTATAATAAGTCTCCTGCAAACTCACTTCTTATGTAACTAGGACCGTTAACTTTATCTTTTTCTAATAGATTTTGAATCCTGAGGTAACAAGAGCTCAAAATAAACTTTATATTTCCATTCAATTTCTAATAAGGAAACTAACAATTATAGAAAACTGACTGGACAAAATAAATAATGTAGACTGTACACTGTACACTGTACATTTGGTGAAATCAATTGGAGAATGTAGCTCAACCCCAAATATGGATTTTGATCTTAAAAGAATTTAATCAATTTTTTCATAAAACAAATTGACTAATAAAGCTGCCATCTAAGAGGGATTATTGTCTAAATGGGGAGAAAAAAGAGCTTCGAGTAAAATAGTTGTCACAATAAAATTTAGTTTATTGGCAACCCTATTGGCAAGTAGAATCTTACTTCTCGGAGATTTGGCACTCAATACTATCTACTACTGAAATGAAAGCTCAGGACTTTGATTTTATTGGAATCCGTGTTAAGAATATAGACAAACTACCATACATTTGGTAATTTTTACAGGATTGACTCCTGTTCTCTTCTTAATTTTGAACATTTTGCCTGGAAATCAGCGAAAGGACTAGTGGCTTTGTATAATACAAATTAAGAAAGATCTGTGATTTAAGAGATGTCTTGTTTAGTTTTTGATTGTCTTAATCGTGTATCTGTTTGTGTTTGTTGGAGGAAAAAGAAGGGGGTTAGGTTATGCATTCTGATACATGTTTGTAGAAGCTTTCATTATCTATTCAATAACTAGACTGGTGGGAAATAATGAAAGCCCTTTCATTCTGTCTCCTATCACCAGATAGTAAGATTTGGTGTAAGATGATGAAAAAATGAAGGAGGAAAAAAAATGAGAGATACAAACAGAGAAAAATATAGGTAAAGCCTTTAGCAAGGATAAGTTGCAAAATTTGCAGGTGTAGAGGTTCAGCAACCATTACATACAAGGGATCCAGTGCATTTAAGAGTTCTACAATTTTTTGCATATGTCATTTATGAGTGCAACCAGGTCCTGATAGGCATGCCAGATCTTTCTTAAGCCATTGCGCTCCTTTCTGCAATTATCAAATGAATTCTCTGTAAAAACTGTCTGGGAATATACTAATTTGTCAGTTACTCCGCTAAATTGTGAATGGATATGTATTTGGAGTCAAGTGTTGTGCATATCCTCTTTTCTGATTTAATACTGGTTGATTAGCCTCCTCAATGATTTATTTTTCTGATAATGCCTGTTTTCAAATAGATTCAGTTGTTTTTAGATTCTTCTCCTGGCACAATAGTCCCAATCTATTGTTTCATGTATTACTTTGAAAACTATTGACATCAGCATTCAGTGTTTAATGGAGGCAAGTTAGCTGTGTGATTTATTTCTGTTATTCTTTTTTCTTTGGTGCAGAGCAAGTGGTGATGATTTCGGTTGCCTTTATTGTAATTTTGTTCTGTGTACAGAAGTTTGGGACAAGTAAAGTGGGACTTGCTGTTGGCCCTGCTTTATTCATATGGTTTTGTTCTCTTGCTGGCATTGGAATTTACAACTTGATCAAATATGACACTAGTGTTTTAAGAGCATTTAATCCTGTCTACATCTATTACTTTTTCAAGCGGAACTCAACTAAGGCCTGGTATGCCCTTGGAGGTTGCCTTCTATGTGCAACAGGTACTAATTTGTTTCAAGTGTACAATTAGCTCTTTCTTGTTCTGCATTTTCCTTTCTTTTTAGTTCTGCGTGGACTGTTTTCCCATGCAAGATTAATGTGCCCAAATATGTTGAGCATAATACTGGGTTAAGTTACAGCTTGTGGCATTGTGGGTACGATGGGTAATTAGCTACAGGAAGTCAGTTTCGAAGGTTGAAGAGGCTGTTGACAGCCTGTTTTGTAATGTGCTAAGAACATCATATATCCAGAGATGATTCTGGATCTCCTGCTTTGTGAGACAGAGAGAGGGTGCAAGTGTGGGAGATATGAGGGCTTGAATTTATGATGGAGATTTGATGATTACGATGGTGTTGGCACCACATCGTTTCTGGCCTCAAGGTGGTGTGCTTTTCTTCAGGAAATGGAAGAAAAGAAATAAATTGGCAGAGTGCATAAATTTTTTTTGGTGATGGTGGGTCTATTTAGCCCAACTTTAATGAGGGCCAAAATCTGCAACTTTATGTATAAGTAGGAGATAGTATATACAAAAATCTGAAAACCAAGATAAATTCTTATGGTCATGAGAAATAGCATGCCTTTATTCAGGTAGCTGGTGATTGATGACAACTTGACTTCGAATGTGATCTAGTTAGTATGTATTTGTATGAAGTAATGTTCTCAACATGTGAATCACACGTGAACTTTTTATCATGTAACAATATCCTAAATTGCCTGGTTAGTTCATATGTTACTGCCATGATACAAGCATGAACATGGAAAACATTTTACTGTGTAAATAATATATTGCCTTTGTAATGGAAACTGATGAGGCTTTCTGCAGGATCTGAGGCAATGTTTGCAGATCTTTGCTACTTTTCGGTGAAGTCAATTCAGGTAAAGTAGTCAGAAACTGATTTTGCTTAGTCACTGTGTTGTAGTGGTCGGTATCAATCCAGTTATTTGATCTTTTGTTTTTGATTGATAAATTTGGAGTTTGCTTTATGTGCTCATTTGCAGCTTACATTTGTATTTCTTGTGTTGCCATGCCTTCTGTTGGGTTATTTGGGTCAAGCTGCATACCTCATGGATAATTATACTCCAGATCTTTCTCAGCAAGCTTTCTATTCTTCAGTTCCTCGTAAGTTTCAGTTTTCCGTCTTTATCAATGAGCTTTCTGCAATTTTGTTAAATGGATGGTGTCTGTGCTTTGCAGAACGTAAAACATTCTGTAATTTCAGTTAAGTTTTTTGGAAGAGATTCTTTTATGTATGCATCTGCTTTTCTGTTCTTTGATTAAAATAATTTTGTTCTGTGTCTGCAGCTGGTGCTTTCTGGCTTGTTTTGTTCATTGCTAATATAGCTGCATTAATTGCCAGTCGAGCAATGACAACAGCCACATTTTCATGTATAAAACAGTCAACAGCACTTGGTTGTTTCCCTCGTCTTAAAATTATCCATACTTCTCGAAAATTTATGGGTCAGATTTATATTCCTGTCATAAACTGGTTCTTGCTGGTAGTTTGCTTGGCGTTCGTCTGCACTGTTTCAAGCACGACTGAAATGGGAAATGCATATGGTAACACTCCCTTCTAAATATTATTTAAATCTTGTTGGACCTCTTTGTTTTGCTTTAATGCAATTTATGAATTGCTCAGTTTTCCATCCTGATAAATAGATATGTAAAGGGCCAGCAGATTACTATGTAAAAGCCATAAATTTTAATTGCCAAAGTTTATATTCCTTTTTGATATGTTCAACCTTAGAATTCCTTGCTATTTATAACTGCAAAGAGCTTTTGGTGGATTGTGTTGACATGTGGCACCTGTCATTGACTCCCGTCCCCTTAAGATTCTCTATTTGATTAAATCCCTTCATATCCTTAGACAACATATGCCACTGGCTTAAACTATTTCAACGTATTGATTTGACGTTACTCTGAACTTGCAACAGAACACTACTAGCAATATTTACATGAGTCTTCCTACCACTATTTCTTTGGTAAAATTGCATTTGCATTTCACTGTTTTCTGTTTGTTATTGCAGGAATTGCTGAAATGGGGGTGATGATGATGACAACAATATTAGTAACCATCGTTATGCTTCTTATATGGCAGATTAACATCATTGTTGTCCTGAGTTTTCTGGTTGTGTTCCTAGGGATGGAATTGATATTTTTCTCATCAGTTTTAGGCAGTGTGGGAGATGGAAGTTGGATAATATTGGTTTTTGCTGGTGTTATGTTTCTTATAATGTATATTTGGAATTATGGGAGCAAGCTGAAGTATGAAACTGAAGTCAAACAAAAGTTGTCGATGGATTTAATGAGGGAACTGGGTCCTAACCTTGGGACTATCCGAGCACCAGGCATTGGCTTGCTTTACAATGAGTTGGTGAAGGGAATACCAGCAATTTTTGGCCACTTTTTAACGACTCTCCCGGCTATCCATTCAATGATAATATTTGTTTGTATAAAGTATGTTCCAGTTCCAGTAGTGCCTCAGAGTGAAAGGTTCCTTTTCAGGCGAGTATGCCCAAAAGGCTATCACATATTTCGTTGTATTGCCAGGTAATATTAGAAGTTCTGCAAAGTTGTGGTGTTTTTATGGAATGTGCTTGTATTGTTTTTCCTTGTTTCTTCTGTTTTGAACTCTGTGTCTGTACATGAAAGTCATGAGTGCATGTGTGTGTGAAATCATCCGTGTATCTATATATTTGTTTTATCACTTCCAACAGGTATGGCTACAAGGATGTCCGCAAGGAGAATCATCAAGCATTTGAGCAGTTGTTGATTGAGAGTCTTGAGAAGTTCATTCGCAGGGAGGCCCAGGAAAGGTCGTTAGAGAGTGATGGGGATGCCGAGACAGAATCTGAGGACGATACATCATTTACCAGAGTCCTTATTGCACCCAATGGAAGTGTTTACTCCCTTGGTGTGCCTCTCCTAGCAGAGTACAAGGATGCAGGCAAGTCGGTTTCTGAAGCAAGTACATCTCAGGATGTGTGCGTGGAGCCTTTGGCAGACCCCACCAAGGCTGATGCAGATCAGAGTCTTGATAGAGAGCTATCTTTTATTCGCAGGGCTAAAGAATCCGGTGTTGTTTATCTTCTTGGTCATGGGGACATCAGAGCAAGGAAAGATTCCTGGTTTATTAAGAAGCTAGTAATAAACTACTTCTACGCATTCCTGAGAAAGAATTGCAGAAGAGGGATTGCAAATTTGAGTGTGCCTCACTCAAATCTTATGCAGGTTGGCATGACATATATGGTTTGATGAATGATTTGGCAACCGACACAGGACAAATCTTAAATCACAGAAACCTGAGTTTCAGAAGTTGCAAACTGCTGTAAAGTGGGATCACATCCTAGATTTTTTTCGTTCTCGTGACTATTTAGTTACTGTAAGAAGGTGCAATTCCTGAACTCACATTAATCTTCATCCATTTCTTGGCAATGGCTACTGGTGTAAAGAAAAAAACCATTGGACCTTGCGGTTGCAGAAAGTTTTGTAGTATTCATAATTGGGCTGACTTTAATGTATTGTTGCAAAAGGATCCGCAAGGGTTTGATTCTTGTAATTATTATTAAAAAGCCTATTCAATGATATGTTTTTATCAAAATTTCCATTTTGTTCTGAAGTTTTCTGCCTTCTGTAACTTTAAAATGATCTGAAGATCCTCCTATATTTGATCAAATGATTCACTTTTGTGTTGTTCTCTAATGAGAGTCACTTGATTTTGTCAACCACAAGTTCCAAGGAAGTTAAGACCCTTGCCTTGAGCAAAGAAACTGTTCTTGAAGTGTCATGACAGTTGGAGATTCTGATGTTTCTTTTCCGCTTGAGAGGATATGGTCTTAGCCCTAAGGGGCGTGACTAGATGGATAAGAGTGGAGTTTGGTTTCGATCAAAGTTTCAGGTTTGATTTCATGCTAGTTCCTTTTGTAAGAGTCTAGGGCAGTTGGAGTTTTAATCATAAGTGGAGCGTCAGTTGGACTCTAAATAATGAGGTGCACCTACTTCGCCTGCCTATAGAGTAATGTGTCAGTTGAGTCCTCAGATAGGTGTGTCTGCTTGATTCGCCTACAAGGTTTTCTCGAATTCAAAAAAAAAAAAAAAGGATATGGTCTGTGTTATTTTCCAAGCCGGTCAACTCATTTGAATTCATTTTCACCTAATTAGAATTATAGTTAAGAATAGTATGACAATTCCACACAGTTCTAACTCAAAATTTGGTCCGACATTTCGACAAGTCGCTTTAATACAATTGATTAAAATAATCTCTAAGATTCAAAACTCTATCAAACTAAATCCAACTCTTTGATCACAGATCCAA
>JANIJH010000224.1:2511870-2535124 GCA_024520975.1 Erythroxylum areolatum | reverse complement strand
TGAAGAGTTTTAACTACCACTCTCGCTCATTCATTATTTTCTTTATCTATTGGCAGAATTGCTCAAACTCTACATTGGTTCTTATGTTCCATTATGATTTATTTTCAATAAAGGATATGAACCATTTCGAGGAGTTAATGGCAGTAGACTCGAAGGCATAAGTAAGGAAAAAGAGGACAGTGAAGATATCAGACTATTGGACCAGAGAGACGACAATTCAGCTAAAAAGAGCAGTAATGATATTGGCAAACTCAGATCCGTTCTTTCTAGTGTTTCACTCAATTATGTGTTCAATCAACCATGAATCACAAATAACTACCATGGTATATTGATTGGAAAATTGACTATTTGTAACAAGCGAGGCATCTATAACAAACTGAACAGCAGTGGGAAAACATACTAGTTAGGAAAATTACCTTTCTTCTCTTATGATCAGCAGACTCAAGAGCAGTACAAAGAAAAATCAGACTCTAGCAATATCCTGATAAAAATAAAGCAGCAATCCAAAAAAAATCAGACATGCTTAGAATATGAAAACAGATTCTAATGAGTGCAGAACTGTACATTCAAAGAGAATGACGTTAATGCAGGATAGTATCTAATTCATCAATTTCAGTTTTGTAGGTAGAACCTTGTAGAAAAAGCGCAAGTTACGCAGGAGAAGAAACAAACTCACAACTCAAGAGTAAGACACAGATCAAAACAATACCCAGAACAAGAAATGACGTGGAGGAGGAGCGACATTGATAGAGATGGAAGAAAGAACATACAGAAGAAAATTGATTTAGAATCGAAAATCCGAACCCAGTAAAAAAGAAACCCAGTAGAAAAGAGAAATATGCCATTATATCGACAAAAACAAAATTGAAGAAGAAAGAAAGAAAGAACATCACCAGTGCTACTTCTTGGTTTCGGGTGTTTCCATGGTAGGCTACAGGAATTAGTTTGTGGAGAGATTTGTCAAAGGTAGACGATTCTGGGTTAAGAAGAAAACAATATATCTGTTACTTGAACAGAGAGTAGAGAGCTAGCGAGTTCGGACTCTCAAATATGGCGGGACGAACGCGCGCTAAATAACAAAGTAATGACTCCCATTCCTCTCGTAATCGAGAGGAATGGCGCATTACTAAAAAATAAGGAATGAAAACATTAGCTAGTCAATGATAATATCTTACCAAACAACTCTTTTCATTCCATTGCCATATCCCATTTTTCATACCCATTAAACAAGCAGACCCTTAGTTGTTTTAAAATGGCATATTTTCAAAAAAATCAATTTTGATTATAATTTAATGTATTTTTTATATGATATTTAAAAAATTACGTGGAAATGACTTTTTCTAATATTAAAAGATGAAATTTTGGAAAATCACAAAAAAATATTTATCATCTTTAAGGACCTCAAAAATAAGAAAATTTAATGTTGAAGTCATTAAATAAAATAAAATAATATGATTATTTTTTAAAATTTACAAGAATTTCTAGGATAATTTTTTTTAATCATTAGCATTATATATCAATAACATATTCGAATGAACAATAATATTAATTATGAGTAATATAATAAAAATTCTGGTATATATACATAGATATAAACATTAAAAACTATTTTTCAAAGTTTAGGATACTGGTTCGTACTGACCAGTACATATTGT
This sequence comes from Erythroxylum areolatum, assembly GCA_024520975.1. Lineage (NCBI taxonomy): Eukaryota > Viridiplantae > Streptophyta > Magnoliopsida > Malpighiales > Erythroxylaceae > Erythroxylum > Erythroxylum areolatum. The sequence goes on along the minus strand of JANIJH010000224.1, from coordinate 2,533,469 downwards.
ACTGTACCAACACCAATACGAAACGAAAAGTCGGTTGTATTGGATTTAAATATCGGTCAATTTCGGATGATATTGGTGAGTATCAACCGATATTCAAATACCGGCTAAATACTAACTGGTATTTGAAATTTTTAAAAATAAAGAGACTTTCTTACAAGATTTTGAAAAAATTTTAAACTCCCATTTCTCCCTTTTTTTTCAAAAATTTTCAATTAGTTATTTTATTTATACTTCAACTTTTATAATTGTTGTAAATTTTTAAAATAAAAATAAATATTTTTTACTAATAATAATTATAAATTAAATAAAATTTTTATTTAAATTTATTTTAATATTTTATATAATATTTATTAATAAAATATTATTAAAAATATTTTATTCTTAAAATAAATAATTTAAAAATTATTATTTATAAACTAATATTTATTTTTATTTATTAAATTAAAATTTATTTGAAATTTATATATTTTAAATTATATTATATTTATTAATACTTGTTAAATTAATTTTATAAATTAAAATTAAAATTAAAATTATTATTTATTATTATTATTCCTAGAGACAAGATAAAAAAATATACCGTATAATTGTTAAATATGACAATAAATTATTTTATAATTTAAAAAAATTTAAAAATTACTTTAAGAAATTTAAAAAAAGTACTTGAAACAATATTTGATATTATCCGGTACTGTACTAGAAACTAATTCCTTACTAAATTCGGTACCCTATTTGTAAATTCTGACAGATGCCAAGTTCCCATAATATTGAATAATAAATTACAAATTCAAGCTAAAAGCAACACCTTTTCAAATGGAAAAGACTTTGAATTTAATTGTTGAATTCAATTCACCTGCAACTGCAATGGAGTGCTTTCGATTTGTAATGCTTAATAATGGAGGTTTAAACAGTGTTTATCTATCATCTTCATGTCCCTCAGCCGCTCATTGTCCATGAGTCGTCGGTGAGTGATTGATCCGTCGACAAATCTTCTTCATCTTCTGATGATCCGATCGTCTTTAAGTTTTCCACTTCTCTCACAACCTCACGCACTTCAGGCCTTTTGTCTGGCAGCTCCTCGCAGCAGCGGATCGCGATCTGCAGTAGTTTAAGCATTTCAGGGACTGCACGTCTTTGTGTGGAGATCTCCGTGTCGAATATCTCAGCCGTCCACTCTTCTCTAACAGCTCTGAGAACCCAGTTGTTGAGATCCACACCTTTGAAGCCTGGTGGAGCAGATTGAGCTGATACTCTTCCTGTAAGCAACTCTAAGAGGAGGCAACCGAAGCTCCAAATGTCAGATTTCTTTGAAACTCTTTTTGCTGTCTGGTATTCTGGCGATTGGTACGCAACCATGCGTTGAGCTGCAATAGGCTGAGCTATGAGTGGAGTGAGGCCGTAATCTGAGACGAGAACCACGTCGTTGTCACTGAGGAGGACGTTTGTTGATTTGAGGTTACCGTGTGGAACAACTGCGTTTGGTGATGATGACTTCTTGTTGTTGTTGTGAAGATATTCCAGTGCTCGTGCTACTCCTCGAGCAACTGCTAGTCTTGCACTCCATCTGAATGGTACTCTGTCTCTTCCTCTTTCTCCTGTTATTGTTTCAAATTCATCAATACGTTGCTGAATGATATACAGAAAGATCATAATCTAAAAGGAAAATAGAAGACAAAGAAGCAAACACAAAAGCAAATTAAGCGGCTTACCATGAATGCGGTCAAAGAGATTTCCTTTCTCTGCATAATCGTAGACCAGCAACTTCTCATCCTTTGAACAGAAGTAAGCCAAAAGAGGTAACAAATTGGGGTGGTTGTGACTGCCGATCAAGTGCAGTTGCTTGGTGAACTCATCAATGGTTAGTGGTCTCAATTCCTTTAGCCTCTTCACAACTACCGGTGGCTTACCCTGCATCAGGGCTTTATAACTAGTCCCCAAAATCCCCTTCCCTAACCCTTCAGCTGCTGCTTTCAGGAGATCACTCAGTTCAAAATACACTTCGTCCTCCATGAATGTAAGCTTCCTCTGCTCTTCTGCAACATGTGCCTGTGATGACTCTACATTCCTGAAGCTCTTCGATGACTCCTCCAAACCGGCATCTTCAGTATCATAGTACGTATTGGTATCGCTACCCTCCTCTTTCTCTTCCTCTACACCACCTTTGGTTGACTTGTTTTTAAGTTTTCTTGACTTCTTCCAGTAAAGAAAGAAGAGGAGAATTACTGCAAGCAGGCCAACGATATCGAATAGCAGGAACATTATAGGCAGCTCTGACTTGGAACTTTTACTGGATTTAGATGTGTTTTCTTCATCAGCAGTGTCATTTTTGCTAGGACAAGCTTTCGATGTGGGAGGACCGCACAATTCATAGTTGTTGGAGTATGATCCAGGGCCAAATGATTGCATTAATGGAGTCTCAGGTATCTTGCCATTCAGGTTGTTGTTAGATACATTGAAGGCTCTCAAGCTGGAAACAGTGAATTCAGGGATAGGACCCGACAAATTGTTATCCTGAAGCTGCAATGATACCAGGAGACTAAGACTCAAGAGAGACTTAGAGATCGGACCACTGAACTTATTTCCCGACAAATCGATTTGCTTCAACTTCTGGTTGGAAGTGAAGTTCATTAGATTCCCGGAAATTGAGTTGTTCTTCAAGGATAGAACTGATAGATCAGTGAAGCTACTCAATGCATCACTCTCAATCCTACCATTCAAACCCATTCCTTCCAACAATATTTCACTGACACGGCCATTGATACATCGAATACCTTGCCATAGTTGTGGAAGCTGTTCAGAGCATTGAGGACCAAACCAATTTTCCTCAAGAAAAGAGTTATTGAAACTGTCTTTCAATGCATAAAGTGCCTCTCTTTCTTCATCATGTTCGGCTATGGCGTGACGACAGATGTAACAACTAAGTATGAGAAGAAGAAGAGGAAAGACTCTAGTGGTTACAGGAAACGCCATTACTGAAACACAAAACAGTAAGGCGAAAGCACGACTTTGTAAGCGAATCGAAAGTGGCAAAGAAACTTGATCCCATCGAAGATATTCTCATCAAAATGCCATTCGTAGCAAACATTGTTCATTCCTGAAGACAAAACCAAGAAAGGTGTCAATTTTCGGCTTGGATTTTTGTGCACCAGAGTCCTACCTAGGCTGCTTCACACTTAATTTTAATCAGTTCTGCTCTCCAACAACATCGAATTGACAAGCTTTAGTTGTCAGGAATGCTTCTTGTTGTTAACTATATGTTGAAGGTGCAAGCACATAGTTATATCAGGTAAGAAAATGTGCAAGCACATAGTTATATCAGGTAAGAAAATGTATTATAGTTATCAACAAATCGTTCATCCCTTAACATTGGTCCTTAGGAATTTTCTACTTTCTCATTTTGTCTTTTCTTGGTTTGAAATGAATATTATATGATAGCAACCGGAAATACTTTTACTTTAAAACTTTATTCTTTAAAATGTGTAAATTAGAGAGTGATTATAATGAGAATAATAGATATAAAGCTCCTTATATTTAAATTTTTCGAAAAAATTTCTTCTAATTTTCATTTTTTTTTTCTCTAAACCCTTCTTTTGTACTTTGGTTAAAAAATGATGATAAAATATATATAATATGAATATTAGACGAAGACTAATTAAGCCTTTGTTTGGTTAGGCTTAGAGCAGTTGAGCTTTTTTCTGTAGATCTTTTATGAGAAGAATTTTTTTAAGAAATCAGTTGACTGTTTGACTGTTATTAAAAAAAAAGCTTTTTAAAAAGAGCTTCATACAGTTGCTATTTGATAACATAAAAATAAAAAACACTTTTAATTTTAATTATATTTTATTTTGTAATAAAATTTTTTTATGCATATAAATATTATTTAAAATATATCGACCAATATGGAAAGTATTATATATTAATTATTATATAATTTTAAACCATATAAAACATAAATGAAAATATATCTAACCAAAACTTTTATATGGATTATAATATAAGTAAAACTAATATAAAAAATAAATATTAGAAAAGATGGGTTTGTGGGTATTGTGAGAATTATGTGTAAAACATAAGGACAAAGAGACTAAAAAATAGACTCATTAATTGATCTGAATATTTTACCTTGACTTTTTTTAGAAAATTTTTTGAGAAGTTCAAATTGGCTATACTTTGGCTGCCCAAAAGGTCATATTTATTAAAGAAGTGTTTTTTTATTTTACAGTCAAATACTTCTTTTTCTTTAAAAAGATTTTTGTGGTGAAGAAAAATATTTATTGACCTTCTAAAAGTCTATCTAAACAGGTTCGTTTAATATAAACAATACGACGTTCTTTTGAATAGATTATTTATGCTTGAGTTGCGTAACCTAAATTTGCGAACTTTTGGTCAAATTCGGGCTTGATTCTGTCTATTTTCATACCTAAGTATATTAAACTATGTTAGATAAAATGTCATGGGTATGTATAATTATTGTATGTTAGATCAACGAAAGTTTTACCAACTCATAATTTAATTGATGATATTAGTAATTTAATATACGAAAGATTAGGTTAGTGAGTAAAGGAAATAATTGAATTAATTGAACAATTAAATGATAAGAAATAAGCAATGAAGGGTGTATATGTAATTTAAAATAGTTTTAAATGAATTTAAATGAAAAAACAAAAAAAAGAATAATCAATTATATAAATATTTAAGAAAATTATTGTAATCCTTTTTTATAATCTTCATTTTGAATTAAAAATTCAATCATTATATATAATTATTTATATGTACAATATAATACATAAATTATTTTATAACAAAAAGAAATTTTATTTTAATTTTTAAAAATATGTTAATCTTTATTTTTTTTAAATTATCGAATTCAAATTAATTTTTTATCGAACTAGAATATTTTGATATTTGAATTTGATCGACTAATATAATAATACACTCGATCATTATTAAAGTTTTAGATTTATAATTTTTTTATAAAAACATAGTATACAACAACAACAAAAACAATACTAAGTATAAATCTTACAAAGTTGCAAGGCCTGAAAATATCTAATAATGTGCAACCTTATCTTTAATTGAAAATATCTAATAATGTACAACCTTATCTTTAATTTATAGAAAAGTTATTCTTAAATGACTCATATAAAAAATAGTATAATATATTAAAAATAATTGATAATAATTCTTTATTTGTGAATAAAGAAACTTTCAATTGTAATTTAAATTATAAAAGGCCTGCGTGTTTTAATTTTATCTCCATATTTTAAAATCCAATTTAAGAAAGAATGCGTATGGCTGTGTACATTCTAGACGTACATGTCAACGGCGGGACCCAAATACGGTACTCCATAAAAGCCTCTCACCGTTGGGGACCACCTTCAACGGCAACTATTCTTCCAACGTTTATTCTAAAAATATTTTAAATTATATTAGTCGCATATGTAAATAAATATGATGGTTGAAATTAAATAATGTATTTAATTTTATTATGATGATTTAAAATATTTATTTTAAATTTTTTCTTCAAATATTATTTAAAAATATGAATATAAATTTAATATTTATATTATTTTAGTTATTGTTTTATATTATAAAATTTATTATTATAAATATATTACTATATTAATTAAAATATATATCAAATAATTTAAAATATAATCAAATATAATATAATAATATTTGATATAATTAATATTTACTAATTTATTAAATAATTAATAATAATATTTTTATATAATTAAGAATAAATTTTATATAATTTCTAATAAAACAATTTAAGAATTATAAAAATTTAACGTGATAGGATAAGAGTAAGCAACACCCTTTAAAGTCCTCGCGTCTCATACTTACCACTTAAGAATTCTGACTCATTTGTTCTTTATGGCTTTACGAGTGGCAAGTTTTTGGTCAAGGGTTTCGGACCATCAACTAGGTTTGTTTTTTAGGTCAGGTGTAGTAGGAAAAGATTATTGCGATGGACGTCTAAAATTGTAGGATTGTTGTGTCTTCAGGATCGCTCAGTGCTATAGATTCTTAGCGCGATTAACAATAAAAAGAGTCGATTTTTACATGGTGTAAGATACTAGTAGATAGGGACAATCTTCATGTATTTTATTTTAATTCTTTTACTTAAATATTCTACGTGTCGGTTTTTAGTTATTTATTCTGTTAACCTGTATCACTATTTTCTTGTCGTTTTTGCATGCGGATCTACCGAAAACAACCTCTTTATTATGTAAGGATAAGGCTGCACTATCATGCCTTTTTAGACTCCACTTCACTGCGAGACTTCAAATTAGGTGTGACGACGACGACAACGACGAATTACTAATAAAACAGTAAGAATTTTAATTTAATATTTATTTTTTAAAAAATTCTTTAAATATTATTTAAAATATTATTTAATTTAATATTTATATTATTTTAGTTATTGTTTTAGATTATAATTTTTTCATTATAAATATATTTCTATATAAATATAAATATAAATCAAATAATTTTAAATATAATCAAATATAATATAATAAATATTTAATATAATAAATATTTACTAATTTATTAAGTAATAAATATCAATATTTTTATATAATTAAGAATAAAATTTATATAATTACTAATAAAATAGTAATAATTTTATTAACAAAAAATAGAAAATTTATTAAGATATAAATATTATTATTATGTGTAACGAGTATAATTTGAGTAAAGTTAGGGCCTCTAGTATCAGTTTACTTACACGTGACCAATTCATTCGCTATAAACTAAAACATGAGTCACCAACACAACCTTTACCTAATCCAAACTTCCGAGACGTGGCATTCCCGGACCATTCTAGGATCCGACAGCTAAGTGATGAATGGAGCGAGTACCTAATTTATTTATACTTTCGCGCTTGTGACCGACCTCCGAAAAATAAAGTTGCGATGACCTGGCACATTTCGGTGATACGACGTGTAGTAATCACACGGACGCGTCACATCATTGTCGCCAACCCCCGAAAGTTACTACCTAAATTTTTTAATATCAATTAAATAATAAAGTACTAGATCGTGTAAAATTACCCTTTTGGCCCAATCCTTTTAAATTAATTAAATAACGAGAAAATGGAAACCAACTAATTCAGTTTCAACATCATTATAAATATATAAAACAAATAAATAATTGCTATTATTCATAAAAATGTGTTTAATGAAGTAAATCTTAGTCATAATTATAAATTAATCTGAAGGAATTTTTAAAATTCAAAAGTCCATATACCAAAACATTAAAAATAGAATAATTTATTTCGAAATTTTAAAATAAAAAGTAATAAATCTATTTGTATCAAAAGATGGAGTAAACAAGTGTTCTTTTTTAATTATTTAAAACTATTAATTTTTTTTAATAAATTATTAATAAATTTTAGACAACATGTAAAATTAGATTATCATTGTCATAATCACATCTAATTCGAAATCCTGCAATAAAGCAGAGTTAGGAGAGGTCTAATAATACATAACCTTACACTTACATAGTTGAGAGACTGTTTCTAGTAAACCCATACATATATGTGATAATAAAAAATGTTAAAGAGTAAATAAGTAAAACTGATACGCTAAATTATTATAAAAATAAAATTACAATAAATACATAAATAAATAAATAATATAATTAAATGATATATTTAATAGTGTCTAGATCTGCTAATACCTGGTGATTTTATTTTGGTTTAAATATATAAATAAAACTTTAAAATTTTCAATAAACATTCAAAAATATAGAAATGAATAAAAATAATTATTATAAATGTAATTAAATAAAAATTTATGAAAAAGGAGAAAAATGATTTATGATGGCAATTAGTTCGATCCATAAGTCAAATCTCGTTAATTTTTTAAAATTAAATATATAAAATAACGTCTTCTTAATAATTAAAGACTCGGGTTTAATTAATAAATTTTGCACGTCATGTAAAATTAGATTATCATCGTCATCATCACATTTGATCCGAAATCTTGCAATAAAGGGGAGTCAGGAGATGTCTGATAGTACACAACCTTACTCTTACATAATAGAGAGACTATTTCCGGTAAACTCATATGTAGATGTGACAATAAAAGATGTTAAAGAGCAAATAAGTAAAATTGACACGCTAAATTATTACGAAAATAAAATTATAATAAATAAATAAATATATATATAATATAATATAATCAAATGATATTTCTAATAGTATTCAGATCTACTAATAATTGGTGATTTTGTTTTGGTTTAAATATATAAATAAAACTTTAAAATCTTCAATAAACATTCAAAAATATAGAGATGAATAAAAATAATTATTATAAATGTAATTAAATAAAGAATTTAAGAAAAAAGGAGAAAAATGATTTATGATGACAATCAGATCGATCTATGAGTCAAGTCTCGTTAATGTTTTAAAATTAAATATATAAAATAACGTCTTCTTATTAATTAAACCCGAGTCTAATAAGTCTAGACTTCTCCCAGACCTAACTTGTCTAAACATGATCCATAACGCCTAAATTTAAGCCAATGTATTAACCATTGTCGTCCCTAGAGATGATGCACATCTTCTCAAATTGCATGACTGATTGGCAAGCCCTATCACTTTCGGCAAAACCTTTTAAATGCCACCCGTCCCAAAGAAAGGGGATGCAATTATTAAAATTAGGCATCCCTTTTGGTCCAAACGTGTGTGCGTTCCTCTATATCCCATGTGCTTTCAGCTTTATACGCCACCATTCTTTCCATTGAATAAGATAAGATTGACATGATTAAGCTTACAAGCCTTATGTGCATTATATATACAACAACAATGTTCACATTTGTGGATGGGAATCGACCTCAATCTATCTTAATTAAAATTTTTAATTAAAGATAATAAAAACTAAAAAATTAGTCTAAAGTTAATAAAATTTAAATCACGTGACTAAAATTTATTTAAATTATTTTAAACAATATCGTCTTGAGAAAATTTTTAAAAATAATAGTATTTCATAAAAAACGTTTTGACTCAATTTTTAAAATTTGAATCCGGTCTAAATTTTAAATTAACATGATTTATCTTATTAATTTTGGACTAGAACTTCAAATCTCTTACCGTCTTTATTAACAATAGGCTCGAACTTCGTAGAATAATTCTTTAATACATAAGCGATGTTTAATTAATTTATTTTTTATAAAATAATTTTATTATGAAAATAAGGGGTTCATCTATTAAATTGTTACATGTAAATATTTATACTGAAAAATATTATCTTATTTTGCAAAATTAGTATCTTAAATATGAATTATCAAACTATTGAATAATTATAAGTTGATGCAAATAATTATAAAGTTTTTTATCCAACAATGTTATTTTACATATTTATATATACTAAATATATTAATTAATTTTTAAAAATTCATTTAAGACTGAATTTTTTAATATATGTGGTAGGTTTAATCTTTTCAATGAATTAATAATATTTTAAAAAGTATTATTAAAAATGATACTTCGATTAAATTTTTATTTTTAATGATTATTTTTAATAATTATTTTTAAAAAATAATTAAAAAGTTTGTTAATGAGATAAAAATTAATAATATTTTAATTATTAACTCCTTTAATAATTTTTTTTAAATTTTCAGTCGTGTGTTTAAAATATTAATTTCTCCTTCTAATTCGTATTCCAAAAAGCTAAGTCAAAGAGAGGAGGCGACGCCGAGGTGTTAGGTAAAGGGTAGAAGTAAAGTAGGGGTAATATAGTCAAATCAGTAGGTCCAGGGAGTGGGGTCAACTAATTTAAGAGTCCAAACACCAAACCCAACTTCTCCTTCTATTCTATTTTCCGTTCCATTTAAAAGCAAAATTTAATTAGAGGACTGTTGATGACGTGGCAAGGACCGGTTTAATAATAATAAAAATAAAACCCAAATAATCTTTATTAAATTTTATCACTTTTTAATTATTTTTTAAATCATCAAAACTATAAGCACTTGATTATATTTTAAAATGATTAATTTTTACTTTATTTTATTTACAAATTACTTTTTCAATTTTTAAAAATTTAACAAAGATAATATACAAGGCACCGAGCTTTACGGGAGTCTGAGGAAAATTATCGATATACGATACCACGTTCTTACTTTTTTATAAAAAGTTATTTCCAGACCAAGTGACCTTTTAATCATAAAATTTTCTCTCTTTTTTAATTTTTAAAAATTCAATCTACTTAATATACAATACATCGTGCTTTGCGGGAGTCTGAGGAAAATTATTAATATATGCTACCGTATTCAGAGTTGGCTCTCATTGAGGTGGTGACTATAATTAGAAAAGTCTAGCAGGATAGAATAAGGATAAACGACACACCTTAGAATCTTTGCGTCTCATCCTTACTGCACAAGCAGTCAAACTTAGTTTCTTTTATACCTTTGCGGTTTTTTTTTTCAGGTGTAGGAGAAAGATTTCTGCAATGGACGTATAAAACTGTAAGATTGTCGTATTCTTAGGATAGCTCAGTGAAAACTTATAGCGCAACTAGCAACGAAAAAGTTGGTCTTTGCATGGGTATAAGATAATAGCATATTATGGTCACTATCAGGTATATATATATATTGCCAGTTTTTACATATTTATTTTTTTAACCTGTATCATTATTATTTTGTCACATCTGCATGTGAGTATACTGAAAACAACCTCTCTACAATATAGAAATAAGGCTGTGTACTATCAGATCTTCCTAGACCCCACTTTACTGCAGGATTTTGGAATATGATGGTAATGATGAGATTGTTTCTACGATTCGAATATCTGACCTTCTAATCATTAAGGTTTTCTTTCACTTTTTTAATTTTTAGAATAATAAAAATAATTAATTAAATAAAAGTTTATTTAATTTATTTTATATTTTAAAAATTTTTAATAACTAATATCTTGAATTATAAGTAATTGATAGGAGTTTTTAAAATTAATTTCAATTAAATGAGACTCCACCCAAACCGAGCCGAACCGAACCGAACCCGAAAACCCAAACCAGAAGCATCTCTCTCTTCTCTCGCGTGTTCTTTTAAGGAGACTGTCAAAAGGAAGCAACAAACAACTCCGAGAGAGAAAGAGAGAGTCCACTAGACGCGACCTCTCTCTTTAACGCGCACACACATTGTATATAGACATATACACGCCCCTACGCACCCTCATAAATGCCTTTCCATCTGTCTTCCTTCTTGGGTATCAGTTGGTTCTTGTTTTTGTCGTTGAATTTCTCCAAATAATCAGCTTTTCTTTTCTGGGTTGAAGACACAAAACCGGAGCCTAGAGGGTTGTTTGAGTTGTTGTTCTGAGTCTTGCATTTATGGCCGCCGGAGTTGGATCATCACCGTCGCGGGGCACGCAGGAGGGGAGGATGCGAGGAGGGATAGTACTGGATATTCCTGTGAGTCAAACGGGTTCTTCGCCAAGAATACCGAAGAGGCTTCGAAAAAGATTACTAGAGGAGGAGGTTCCCAAGACTCCAACTTCTGTCGAGGAAATTGAAGCTAAACTTCGAGATGCTCATATTCGTAGACAGGTTGGTTTTGATATTCTTACAAAAAGTTTGGTTCTTTGTTTTCTTTTGTTTGTTTGGTTCTCCATTTTGTTTTGTTTGATTCTTCTGCGAAGTGTTTGTACCTAACTTGGTTCTCGAGGAACGGTAAATTGTTCCTAGAAAAGGGGAAATTAATAATTTTTATGGCTATTCTTTGTGAACAGAGTAAGTGTTATCTTTCCCTGTAGACGGAGAGTTAAGATTCTGAAGATTTATTTAGACGACTGTTCTTAGCAACCATTAAGTGTATATCTTTCCTTTTTTTATTTTTCCCCAAGACTAAAGAATTCTTAAGCTTTTGGATTCTGGGAATTTTTTCTCAGTGTTTCTAGTGAACGAAAATTGAAATTCTTTGAATATATCAATAATTTCTATTTTGTTCTGCTGCTTTTAGGTTGGTTGAGGCTTGCTTCGTGAATCTTTCTTTCCCCTTTTCCTTAATCTTTACATTTCTTAGTTTTGAATTTTTATCTTTCGTGAATTTGGGTTATTCCCAAACAACGTGCTTTTGAAGGTTTAGGCTTTGTGTTAGGTACATGTGTCTGTTTGAAATTTTCTCATCTTTCTCTCATGGGTCTCTCTCTTTATGAGCTCTAACGTATAATAGAGGAACTAACTTCCAAAACTTTCAAGTTTTAAAAGTATTACTTGTACTAGAATTTCTGATTCTCTATGTCCATTTACTGTTCTTCCCCGTTAAGGTCTTGTTAAACTGAAACTCTTTTGTGATTTTTCCTTTTTTTTTTTGGGGTGATCACAGCAATTCCATGAAACACTTTCAAGCAAGGCAAGACCAAAGCCTAGGAGTCCCTCGCGTTCTTCATCTCAGGAGGAAGACCTTGGCCAACGTCTTGAAGCTAAGCTTCAAGCGGCGGAGCAGAAAAGGTATGGAAAAGGGTTCTTTAGTGGTTCCGAGTTACCCCAAAGTTGGCTTGCAGTAATGTATAAAAAGAAATATATTGCATACATGATGCCTAACATATTTTGTTTTTGCATGCTATTTCTGTGATATATACTCTGTGGACAGTGGTTAATTTGCTTCACTAAACCTTCTTTACTGATGGATTATGATGTGGCTTAAAGGGTTATGATTTGCACATGTCTTTCCTTTGTCCTTTTTTTTATGTGCCCTACATGTACTGTCAGGACCACAGCCTTCGAAATGTCTCACTTTTCTGTTGTGCTTTGCTTTAAACTACTAATGTGTTGGTCATTTCTATTTTTCCTTGTCTACAATAAATACTAGCCGATTGAAGAAGCAACAGTTTTAATTTCTTTTGGCCTTCTTATCTCGGGTACAGAACTTGAGTTCACGTTGTCCATAAACAGCTTTACCACCGTGTTAATGGAGTGAAAATCATGTTTTAAAGAAAACTAGATGGGGTATAACTAACTGAATTGAGGAAATGTTAAAGATGAACAATGAGAAAATAGCTGTGGCTAATAATTTGTCAAATGATAATGGAAGGATACATGTTAATCTTCATTGACTTTTTTCTGTTATGATAGTTAAATTTCTTCCTCCCAAAGTTACTCCATCTGTTGAATTTTGGATATTAGATTTTAATAGCGTACTTGTACCAAATGTTTCTGCAAATTATTCTGATTTTTGTTGTCCCTAAAGCTTTAAGTTTAAACGAAATTCTGTTTTGGGCTCACAGATTGAACATGCTGGCCAAGGCTCAGATGCGCCTAACCAGATTGGATGAGTTGCGCCAGGCTGCAAAGAATGATGTAGAAATGCGCTGTCAGAGAGAAAAGGAGAAGCTTGGAACAAAAGTTGAATTACGAGTCCAGCAGGCAGAGGCTAATAGAATGCTTATGCTAAAGGCCCATAAACAAAGAAGAGCCATATTAAGGGAAAGGACATTGCAATCCATATCAAGAAGGATGGCTAAGGAGAGCAAGTATAAGGAACGAGTATGTGCATCAATCCACCAAAAACGGGTAGCTGCTGAGAAGAAGAGATTGGGGTTGCTTGAAGCAGAGAAGAAGAGAGCATGTGCAAGGATGTTGCAAGTTCGGCGGGTGGCTAAAACAGTCTCTCATCAACGTGAAGTAGAAAGAAACAGAATGAGGGACCAGTTGGAAAATCGACTGCAAAGGGTATGATTGCATATTTTAATTGATAATTCATTTAGCTTGATTTCTGATTCTAAATCGTTAGCCTTTTATATCTCTAACTGTCCCTATTCTGCATTTGTTCTGTGATCATTAGGCTAAGAGACAAAGAGCAGAATATCTAAGGCAGAGAGGAAGACAACACAATTCTGTTCATTTAAACTGGAACCGAATGAGCAAGCAGGCTGATATCCTTTCAAGGAAATTGGCGAGGTATCTTCAGGAAGTTTGATTGATACCCTTTTTTATAGGCAGTTGCTTGCGGAAGTATAGGTTTAGTCCACTTTTTGTTGTAAAATATTTTTGGCATATTTCCGTTGAAGTAAGTTTTCCATCGAAGTAAAAGCATGAGCTTGGCAAAACCTATGTGTTTTTCTTTGGGATAAGATTTTGCTTTTACTTTTGTGGATGCACAATGCAATACCTTTTAGAAATTTTGGTGGCCTTGAGCAGTAAATTAATGTTGCATGTGAAATTCATACATTTGGGCTAATGATTTTTGTTCTTCTAGGTGCTGGAGGCAGTTCCATAAGTCAAGGCGAACCACCTTAGACCTAACAAAAGACTACGACTTGTTGAAAATTAATGAGAACTGTATCAAATCATTGCCCTTCGAACAGCTTGCAGGCTTGATTGAATCAACTTCTACCCTTCAGATTACAAAAGCACTGATGGATCGACTGGAGAGCCGGCTTATAGTTTCCAAGGCTATTGCTAGTGGCAACAATTCACCTGCCTTGAATAACATTGATCACCTTCTTAAAAGAGTTGCTACCCCAAAGAAGAGAGTCACTGCAAGAGCTTCTATGAGGAATAGAGAGGTAAAAAGGGCTGTCCCTAGTAGGGAGGCATCTAGGAGTCAAGCTAAGTTATCAAGGTATCCTGTCAGAGTTGTTCTTTGTGCCTATATGATATTGGGTCATCCAGATGCAGTTTTCAGTGGACAAGGGGAGCGTGAGACTGCACTGGCCAAGTCAGCAGGAGGATTTATTAGAGAATTTGAATTGTTGGTTAAGATTATCTTAGATGGACCAATGCAGAGTTCTGATGAGGAATCTGACCCCATGTTGGCGAAGCGCTGTACCTTCAGGTCTCAGCTTGCAGCATTTGATAAAGAGTGGTGCTCTTATTTGAATTGCTTTGTGGTGTGGAAGGTTAAAGATGCTCGATCATTGGAGGACGACTTGGTTAGAGCTGCTTGTCAGCTTGAGCTTTCCATGATCCAGAAGTGCAAAATGAGTCCCGGAGGAGACCATGATGCCCTTACTCATGATATGAAGGCTATTCAGAAACAGGTCCAGCCTTACCTATTAGTTCATTATTAAGGTTGACAGAAATTGTTTGAAACTTTGTATGGATTTATTGTTCAACTTCAGCAATGTGTCCTGCTGGTTTACCTTTTCTTTTCCGTCATTTCCACATTTTCATTCGTTTAGTTTAAATAGGATGAGTGGGGACCTTTCTAGTTTGATGCTTATTTTGTACTTTATTTATATGCAGGTATCTGATGATCAAAAACTCTTGAGAGAAAAAGTTCAACATCTTAGTGGTGACGCAGGGATCGATCGAATGGAATGTGCTCTATCTGAAACACGATCCAAATACTTCCAGGCGAAGGAAAGTGGAAGTCCAGTTGGTTCACCAATTGCACATCTTTTACTTACAAGCACATCTAACACCTCAACCACCCCAACTGTTGTTGCTAGCTCTGGTGATAGAAGTGGCTCATTTGAGGGTGTTGAAAGGTCTAGTCGTGTAGCACGGTCCTTGTTCAGGGAAGATGAGACATCTTCATCTTCAAGTTCCAGAAGCGATTCAACTCTTCTGTCGGGTTCTCTTCAAAAATCAATAACAGAGAACGAATATATAGTAAATGAGTTTGTCCATGAATGCAATGGATTTGTTGATAGATCTGCAAATGAGGAAGATCAAAACAGCTTCAAGGTCAGTACAAGTTTTTCTGTATTCTGGTCCTTTGTATCACACTCAGAAATTTCAATTATTTTCAATTCTCCCTACCTTCATGACTCATACTTGAGATTTTGTTACTGAATTGTGCTCTGAAGGAGGTTTTCAAGGATTAGAAATCTTCTTTGGGGTCTGAATCCTATTGTCTACTTTGTTGCATGCAGATAAAGATAAGAAAGACAATGGAGGAAGCATTTTGGGATGGCATCATGGAATCTCTCAAACAAGATGATCCCAATTATGATCGAATCATTCAACTTATGAGAGAGGTGAGGGATGGAATCTGTGAGATGGCTCCAGAAAGCTGGAAACAAGGGATTGTTGAAGCTATTGATCTAGACATCCTTAGTCAGGTAATAGCAGTGCAGTACTTGGTACTGGAGAATGAGTTGATTAATGTCTTTATAATGCTGACTTTCCTTTTTGGTCTTTTCCATAGGTGCTAGAATCAGGTAACTTGGATATTGAGTACCTTGCAAAGCTTCTGGAATTTGCTTTAGGTACTCTGCAAAAACTTTCTTCTCCTGTCCATGAGGATGAACTCAAAGCGAAGCACCAGAAATTACTGAAAGAGTTAACTGAGACTTGCCAAACCAGAGAAGAGGTCAAGCATTCACATGCCACTGCCATGCTCAAGGGTCTGCGATTTGTGTTGGAGCAGATTCAGGTGGTGCTAATGTGCACTTTTCTCTTGCTTTCCTTGCAAACATTGCTCTAATGCTTTTCGTGCTATAGTTTTGCCTTTCCAAGTATATGCTGAATAATTTTTGATGTCAGGCTCTTAAGCAAGAGATAAGCAAAGCAAGGATAAGAATGATGGGGCCTTTGTTGAAAGGACCTGCTGGTTTGGATTACCTTAGAAGAGCTTTCGCCAACCGATATGGACATCACTCAGAGGCGTGCTCCTCTTTACCCCTGACAAGGAAATGGCTTTCATCCACGAGGAAATTTAAAGATCAGGAGTGGGATGAACACATTAATTCTCTTGGCCTTTTGATGAGCCATGGAACTTCATCCAAGGTGTCTCTTCCTTCCACCACACTTAGAACTGGTGGAGGCTTTTCTACAAAAATTTATGGAAATGGAAGTACTACTTTTGCTGCTTCAAATACCGCCACAGGTATGAACTTGGGTTTTGGGCTTTAACTGTATTCCATGAGTTTTGGACAATGAAGGATTAGAAATGTAGTAACTTGTTGAAAAAATTTACTAGTGCCAACTTCCCAAAAATTTCGAATCCTTTTGTTACCTTGTCAGATGCTTAATAGTAGACTGAATTTGTTTTATGATCTTGATCAGGGAATCATCTGCCAGAGCCCGAAAGCAAAGGTGAGAAGATTGATTTGTTGGTCAGGCTTGGATTGCTGAAGTTGGTTGTTGCGGTGTTTGGTTTATCGGAGGAAGATCTACCTGAAACTTTGTTGCTTAACCATCATCGATTGAGGGCTGTCCAGGCTGAGATTCAAAAAATCATTGTGATTTGCACTAGGTAAGTCTCCCTGCTATATATGTAGCAGCTCTTTAGCAGATGAATCATGTTCCATTAACATGGTAATCAATAAAATTTTGTAACCCGCAGCATCCTTGTTTGTCGCCAAACTCTTCTTATGGAGCGAGCAGTAGCCAACGATGCAGAAGTAGAAACCATCGTATCGAAGTGTGCCAAGCAATTATTTGAAGTTTTAGACTTTAACAACGGTGCTGGCATTGAGGAAATTGTAGATGTTATCAGTGAGTTCTTCGTGGATGTTAACAAGGAAGCCGAAGCCCAGAAGCTTCAATCAAGGAAGTTATTCATGGCTAGGATGTTAGCCAAGAGTTTACAGGCCGGGGACCCTGTTTTTGAAAAGGTATCCCGTGCCGTCTATTTGGCTGCCAGAGGAGTTGTGCTAGGGGGCAGTGGCGAACGGGGAAGAAAGTTGACAGAAACAACTCTTAGACAGGCCGGTGCTGCAGTACTGACCGAAAGGGTAGTGGAAGCTGCTGAAGTGTTGATAATGGTTGCCAGAGTGACTGTTCAGGTTCATGGGCAATGGTACGTAAGTCTCACTGATGACTTATAGATGGATTTGTGTATGGATATGAATGATAGGGATAAGTAATGTGTTCTTGTACATATATTCAGCTGTTTGTTAATGTAAGTATTCAACAGCAGTACAGATTTGTAAGTGGAGATTAATATTTGGCTGTATTGTGCACAATTCTTTGTAGCGGTGGAATAATTTGTAAATGTTGTTTTAGGCAAATCTAAGTACTGCAGACTTGTTGCTATGTAATAAAATTTGATTTATTATGATTAGAACTAACTGTAATATTATACTTTTTCTTATTTTTACTTGACTAATTTATCTTTGTTAAAAGATGGAATCTTTATCTACCATCTTATGTTTCCAATGCCTTGAGAAAAAAACGGAGCAAAAATTAGCAGATGATAGAAAAGATTGATAAGCATTAAGAAGTTGCAAGAACCACAGTTCTTGATTCAACCAAAGACCAGACAGAGGTCATAGAACTAGCCTTGATTCTTAGAAACAAAACACATTTCAGATCAAAACTGAGACTTTTTTTCATTATCATAATTATAGGATCCCAATGGCAATTCTCAATTCTCCAAGAGTAAATTTCACAACTTATCTTCGCATTATACTACAATATACAAGCCATTATTTAATAACCACAACATAACAACTACAACGTTTTATACATGTTTAAGAAACCACACCATAGATACGGAGAAATTAATCTTCTAATAATCTGTTTAATTGATGTGAAACTCCCCACTTGCCTGAGCCTCCTTGACTCTTTTCTCATAATCATCCTCTTCATCTTCTTCCCCGGCCTCAGCTTCATCTTCTTCCTTTCCATCATCATCTTCCCCTCCCCAACCAAACCCTCCAATAGATCTGGATACTGGGGGAGGAACTTTGGCCTCTTCCACAATTTTCATGATTTCTTCAACGCTTTGAAGGGAAAAGGTAGGATTTTCTTTCCGGTAGTATGCTGCTTGAGCTACCTCTGTCAGTTCCCTAGGCAAGTTCTTCAAAAACCATGGATGACTTTTGATTTCCTTGATTGCGATCCTCTGTAAAACCAGGTGGCTACTCAATTATAAAGTTTCCCTTGATAAATGCAATATTATGCCACATCAGATACAATTTTGGGCTTTGCTAATGCTTTAGCCTTTGCTCGCACAATGATTAGATACAGTGAAAGTACATATGGTATCTATCTGTTTTTTACAGAGGTGTAAACAAACATACACATGCGTGTAAAGAGATAAATGAAACCAAAAAAAAAACTCCCTTGGTATTGAGAAAGACATACACATAGCAGATTAAGTTAAGGTAGCAGAATGACCATGCAGGACAGAAAATTATATGAACAAACCATTTTGCTGACAATATAACCAAATAAAACTAACAAATGCTCAGAACAACTATCAAATTCAACTAGCGACAGATTAATCTTCTTTGTGTCCACAAGTACATAATAACTCCCTATTGTCCATAGAAGAAGCCTGCCACACATACCTTGGATGGGTTGGCCACAAATATGCGAGACAGCAGATGCTTACAAATAAAACTAACAAATGCTCAGAACAACTATCAAATTCAACTAGCGACAGATTAATCTTCTTTGTGTCCACAAGTACATAATAACTCCCTATTGTCCATAGAAGAAGCCTGCCACACATACCTTGGATGGGTTGGCCACAAATATGCGAGACAGCAGATGCTTACAATCTTGAGATATGTGCACATAATCAGGGATCTTGTATTGAACACCCATTATTCTCTATGGAATAATAGAATCATATCAGACACATTTGTTAAAAACACCTACAAACACAAGTGATCAAGAAAAATTTCGCATACGTTAATTGTTTTCCTGAAATTCTTTGGGTCATCTTGGTCTTCGAATGGGTATGCCCCAACAAGCATAACATACAGAGTCACTCCACAAGACCATACATCTGCCAACTGAAAAAACAAAAGGGATTGAACGAAGTCTGTGGAAGAAACATTCAATCACCAGCTAAGTGTACTTTCTCGTGACTTATCTTAAAAATTATGATTTATCTTTTATATTCATCTCATAGCATCAAAATAATTTGCTTATCAAAAGTCCTCTATAAAGGAGCAAAATTTAAAAATATGTTTAACTGTTCATGTGCCACATAATAATTAGATAGTATCCAAAAGGAGCAAATTGAACAACATAAGAATTTAACTTACCTTGCCATCGTATTCTCTCCGAGAAAGAACCTCTGGAGCAATATATGCTGGAGTTCCAACAGTGGATTTGGGTCTTGAATGGAGCAAAGATGACTGCACAAAGAAAACAAATATGATTGGAAAAAAAATCCAAGAAATAATGGCAGAAATCAAGATAAAGTGACAGTACAAATACTGATTTTTTTCTAAGTTATACCTTTGAATATCCAAAATCACAGATCTTTAGGCGTGGTGCTGGGCTACCATCCAACAGTGTATTTTCCAGCTTCAAATCTCTATGACATATTTGCTGTAAATAATTGGAAAACAAGCAGCAACAATTGAACATAACATATTCTTGAACAATTCAGAACCTAAAAGACATTTGACAAGCTTACGGTGTTATTACCATGGAGTGACAATAGCTGACTCCTGAAATAAGCTGTTGGAAAAAGTACCTTGCCTGGAAAATGTTGGAAAAGGAAGATTAAGCATAACAAGGAAAAAAGATTACTAGAGTGTTGCTATCCGTCTCCAAATAATTGGGGTCTGAAATTTTTCACAACAAGAAAGACAGTAAACCTCATCTTCACTAAATCTTCCAGCATTACAGATTCTCTCAAACAGCTCTCCACCTGCAGCATATTCCATCACAATGGCAAGATGAGTTGGGGTCAAAACTACCTGCAAGATACACACACAACAACCATTACAAAACATGGACATAAAAGTGAATCCTGTCCTGGTCTGATCAACAAAGGCACGACAAGTAGAAAGAAGGGCATAATCCACTGTAAAAACCGGACCATCTAACCAAGGAGTCTAAGAAATTAACCTCCTTGAAGCGAATGATGTTGGGATGGCGAAGTGATCTGTGGTTTATGATCTCCCTAGCAACATTCTCATCAATCTAAAAACAAACCCACCAAACAAAACCATCATATACTTGTAAGTATACATTTTTCTACAGCCATCTTTATTAACTGTGCATATATCTAGGGAAAAGAAAAAGCAAAGGAGAAAGCTTGCACCTTCTGACCACGATCTATATACTTCATAGCAACAAGCTCTTTTGTCTCTTTGTTCCTCATCAGCCTCGCTATCCCAAAATTCCCAGATCCTATGTCTTTAACCAGCTCGTACTTTTCCATTATTTTTCTTATAAAATCTATTTGTGGAGCTATACAGAAATCAGAAAACCCAGAGAGAAAAAAAAACCCTAATTTGACCCAATTGAACACTAAAAAAATTACCAATAATTTCAGCTTCAGTTCACCTGTTCTCAATTCTCAAAAAGCCGAACTCCACAACTCTGCAAAAAACACAGGGGACGATGCAGAGAGTTTCAGAAACGGAAACCTGGAATCTTGAGAGAAAAGGAGAAGGTATATGAGAAAGGTTGTAATAGTGGAGGTGAGAAAGATTTGAAGCGAAGCAAAGAATCAAATTGCCACCAATGAGTGATATATTTTTCCTTTAATAGATGAAATTTTTATATAATACACATATTTATTTATTTATTACTTATTTTATATTTTATTATTATTCTTATTATTTAATTTATTACTTATTTTATATTTTATTATTATCAATAATAATAATTAAAAACATTAATTATTATTATGTTATTTTTATCTTATTATTTGATTTATTACTTATTTTATATTTTATTATTATCAATAATAATAATTAAAAACATTAATTATTATTATGTTATTTTTAT
>JANIJH010000224.1:2478402-2511770 GCA_024520975.1 Erythroxylum areolatum | reverse complement strand
CTTATTATTTGATTTATTACTTATTTTATATTTTATTATTATCATTAATAATAATGATAATAATAATAATAATAAATTGATTATTATTATGTTATTTTTATCTTATTATTTGATTTATTACTTATTTTATATTTTATTAATAATAATAATAATAATAATAATAATAATTTATTAGTATTTTTTATTTTATAAGTATTTCTTTTTTCTTATTTATTTATTATTAATTTTTCTCCTATCGTCCTCACGTGGGTTATTTGTAACATTCTCTTTATTAATTAGAGATAAGATTACGTATTACTGAAATTTTCAAAATTACCCTTCTAGTAAGATTTCTACTAGATATTATAGTATATTTTATTCATTAATTATTTATTTTATGTATTTTATTTTTATTTATTTATTTTTACTCTTATTCTCTTTACATGGGTCATTTAAAGAATAAAATTATAATAAAGTTAAACATATATAATTGTATACCATTTACCCTTTTATTTATATTTCCATTAACTTATTATTAATATTTAATTCAATTAAAATATATTTTTTGTACAAAAAATTTTATAATTTATTTATTTAAAATTAAATAATTTAAAATACAATTACCCATTTTTATCATAAGGACGATGTCATTGGTTAAAATATAAAAAAAATATTTAAGTGAAAATATGAACAAAGAAAGATCAATAGAATTGGGCCTGGGCTGGGATTGGGCCCAATATTTGTGAATTGGGTCGGTCGGGTTAATTTCCCTTAGTTTCGGCTCGTGTTGATTTGTTAATGAAACGTTTCAGTTTTTATATCCAAGTCAAGCCTGCAAATCTAGAAGACGAGCTCCAGATTGTCTCCTTCCCTTTGCTTTGCTTTGCTTTTCCTTTTGTGAAGAAGCAGACTAATTCAGTGCTAGCTGAGGCAGGAGAAAGAGAGACCCTCAGATCCGACGAATTTTCCGGCGATCATCATGTTTTCCCTCGCTCTCCGATCTCTCCCCTTCTGTGCTGCTTTCATTTTCCTCTTCCTCTCTCCCGTACTCGCCTCCGAGTCTGATCACAAGGTAAAGTTTCGTCTCATACTCTTAGTCTTGGTTACTACTAGATCTCTTTCTTACTTTCGTTTCATTCAGATCTGTGTATCTTCTCAGTTATTGCATTTTTGGAATTGATAATTACGTCATTTCTCAGTTTATGTCTTATTTTTGATTGAGTAGTGGGGATTAGGTTTAGATCTCCGGTGGAGCTTTGCCTCTTTTTTTTTTCTTCCCTTCTCTTCGTTCTTAACAGTGTACATGTTGTTTTCAAAGTTAGGGCTTTAATTTCTGTTATTAATTCATGCAAATTACTTATCTGGCAGTTTGTGCGCCTACGATTTTCTGTTCACATGAACCATGAAATGTAACATAATTTGCGCTTGGAAAGAATTAGAGTTACATTTGTGGGAGGATGTAGTAGGTTTATGTTCTTTATCTCCCAGAGCTAGATCTGATTATCAGCGAATAGATGTCAGATGTATACGCTTTTGTTTGTCATGTATCTCTCATTTTCCTGTCAGAGAACAACTGCTCTATAACTTTTCAAAAGCATTTGATTTTAGTGTATTCACGTATAGAAATCAGGAGCATTGTTCCAATGGCACGAAAGTCAACTGCATTAGTACCATTTGTGTGTGTCTTTGTGAGAAATTAGTTTAGTAAGTGGCAACTTCATGCATTTGAGTATGGGAATTAAGTGTTTGTGTCAATGAAAATCAGTTCACGGATTGCTATAAGGAAACAAAAAGTATTGAATCATCCATTGACTCCTAGTTCTTGCATTTAGACCAGCCTAAAGGTAGTTTAAACTTTTATGAAAGCTGGTGTGCGTTTTAGTGGATCAGAAAAGCCCCTTTTCTCATTTCATTTTCTTTGCTGCAGTGTTTACAAGATGGTCAAACATTTGTATAGCGCAATTAGACTGTGTTTCAGAGTATTCGGTTCCTCCTTTGACTAACATCTTTTGATCTTAGGCACATTGTATAGTTCTTTTAGAAGTTGTTAATGACAGTAAAACTGACTTGTAAATTATGTGATGCTGCAAACTCATGTTAAGCGGACTGCATGTGCTTTATGGCAATTCTATGGTAGTTGCCTGACAGAGTCTTGTACGTCTGTTGGATTGTTTAATTCAGATGAAATCTAAAGCAATCTTGAGCTATAAGAAAAGCATTTCAAATGGAACCATTCCTTTAAAACCTGATAAAAGAATTAGGCTGGAAATTCTATTGACAATCTTGAGCTATAAGAAAAGCATTTCAAATGGAACCATTCCTTTAAAACCTGATAAAAGAATTAGGCTGGAAATTCTATTGACGTTCAGCGGCAGTTGGTGCTCTTCCTATCAGTTAAAGTTCACCCTTACTGTATGAGCAGTTTTCTTTACAATCTTTCTTCTTTCAGTTAAGTTGAGAAAGGTTCATGTGTTAACAAAGTGAATATTGTTGTTTTTTTGTTAAAAGTTAGCTGTACTTTTGCTTATTAATACTCTATTTTATTGCTTTCTTTTCCAGTATCATCCAGATGACAAAGTTACCCTATGGGTTAACAAGGTTGGTCCTTACAACAATCCACAAGAAACATACAACTACTACAGCCTTCCGTTTTGCCACCCAAATGGCGATGCTGCACACAAGTGGGGTGGTCTTGGTGAGGTCCTTGGTGGAAATGAGCTTATTGATAGTCAGATTAATATAAACTTCCAGAGTATGTACTTTTGTTCTATTTTTAGCTTCCTTGAATTTTCAGACAGCTGTTACTCATCTGGTCTTCTGGAATTTTCTCTTTACTTGATTTGTCATTTTTCTTCAGAGAATGTGGATAGAGCTATCATTTGTCAGCTTGAACTTGATGAAGCCAAGGTCAAACATTTTAAGGATGCGATTGAAAACAACTATTGGTTTGAATTCTTCATGGGTATGTCATGTTTTGAATTTTCAATTGTTTTCCAGAGGGTAATGTGGACAAATAGTATTCTGTTATTGGATTTTTTGGTAAATGAGGTGATGGAATTGGAAGTCCAGGTTTTAGATTGAATCTTGGTAGGCTACAGATCAACCCCTTGGAAGTAAACAATGATGCAGCTAATGTAGTCATTGTTTAAATATGAACCATAAATGATAGCTATTCTGTAGATGATGAGTTTGAGAATAATGGAAATACTTTTAGATCTTTCAGTATAGAGTTCCTCAGATGCATTTCATAAACTCTATCAAACTACTTATATGTTGCTAACAGATGTGGCATTATGTATTAATTTACTAATACGTTGATCCTATGAAATTATGCTATTCAATCAAATTGCAGATCTTTGTTTTACTGTTACATGGAAGTTACTTAGTGTAGTTAAGCTGTTAACATTTGCTTTTCCTTTAATGGTTCTTTACCCAATAACCCACACCACCAACTCCCAACCCCCAAAATTTTTTGAACTGCACTAATCTTGCCTTGTTCTTTGTTGAGGTGCTGACACATTTTTTCCTTTGGTTTTCATTTCATGCTTCATTTGTTGCTTCCTGGATACAAATTCAGATGACCTGCCATTGTGGGGTATGTTTTTGCCATTCTGTCTTAACATATGCAAGTTTAGGTTCATTCTTAAACATTTTTTATCAATGATATTTTAGGTTTTGTTGGTGAGTTGCATCGTGATAAGAACAGTGATAGCGGCAAGCATGTGATCTACACACATAAGAGTATAACTGTTAGATATAATAAGGATCAGGTTTGTGGTTCACTGAGTGTCACTTGTTATATTGAATGGTGTTTACCTTCATTGACAATATAACAAATCTCTTTTCTTGCAGATTATTCATGTCAATCTTACCCAGGAGAGTCCAAAGCCCTTAGAACCTGCTAAAGTAGTGGATATGACTTATTCTGTGAAGTGGATTCCCACAAATATCACTTTTGCCCGACGCTTTGATGTCTATCTGGATTACCCCTTTTTTGAGCACCAGGTAAAATTTATGGCTGGTTGAATTCCTTCTGACTGTTGTAGTCTGCTTTATTTCACTTTTCTAGATCCGTAGAACCATCTTTACTTTGTTGTTTCACTACCATTAAGTTCCTTCTGCATTCAAATTTAGTTGTAATGCATCTCTCAACATGCAGATACACTGGTTCTCAATTTTCAATTCATTCATGATGGTCATCTTTCTCACTGGCTTGGTGTCCATGATATTGATGAGAACTCTTAGAAATGACTATGCAAAGTATGCTCGAGAGGATGATGATCTAGAATCTCTGGTAACACCTTTCTTGAGTTATGAATCTCATAAATTTGTGGCACTTATATGATGGTTTATAACTTGATTTTTTGTATATCCTCTTAGTTCTAGAGCAATCTGTACTGGATCTTAGTTGATATTGATATCCTTCTTCCTTCTTTAATTCCTGGTTCCTTAAAAAGGACTTCTAACTGTAAGTGATTGTGTTGGCCATTGTTGTTTCAGGAAAGAGATGTTAGCGAGGAATCTGGTTGGAAACTTGTTCACGGCGATGTTTTTCGCCCTGCCAGCAGTTTAGTTATTTTGTCAGCTGTTGTTGGGACAGGTGCACAGCTGGCATTGCTTGTTCTTCTTGTCATCTTATTGGCCATTGTTGGAACGTTGTATGTTGGGTAAGTTAATATAGAACTCCCCCCCTCTCTCTCTGTGGCATGCAAACACATATGCTTTCGAATAACCATGTATTCATTGTTTGCATAATCATTTATCTCTGGTGATTGGTTAATTGTGTGGTTTTTATATTTGATCTTGCTTTCCCCTTTGGATAAATTTGACACTGATATTGGTGTTCGTTTTTGAAATGGTTGTCACTTATGTGGTCCAGGAGAGGAGCAATTGTTACAACTTTTATCGTATGTTATGCACTCACATCATTTGTTTCTGGTTATGTAAGCGGAGGAATGTATTCGCGCAATGGGGGTATACTTCTTTATTCATTGCCTGGTTGATCGTTCTTGTGTACAATTATTCTTATTCTATTGGACTATATTCTTTGTTTCCAGGGAAAGGCTGGATAAAGTCAATGATCCTCACAGCTTCTCTGTTCCCCTTTATGTGCTTTGGGATTGGATTCATCTTGAACACTATTGCTATATTTTACGGATCCCTTGCCGCCATTCCCTTTGGCACCATGGTGGTGGTTTTCGTAATTTGGGCTTTTATTTCTTTCCCTTTGGCACTTCTTGGTACGGTGGTTGGAAGAAATTGGAGTGGTGCTCCAAACAATCCGTGCCGTGTGAAAACAATTCCTCGCCCAATCCCAGAGAAGAAATGGTACCTCACACCATCTGTAGTCTCTATGATGGGTGGACTACTACCATTTGGAAGTATTTTCATTGAGATGTACTTCGTCTTCACATCCTTCTGGAATTACAAGGTGAGCTTTACAGTTTTTTTTCATTTTATTGTGAAAAGGATGTTCACAACCTTTGCATTGACTATTTCTTAATTTATTCACTTTAAAGTTGATTAAATTTTAGGATATAGATACTGTCTTTTATGCAAGGGCTGAAAGATTTAATATAAGATGCACGCCAGAAGCTTTTTCTGCATCTTGCTAGTTATACTGGAAAATCATTTTGAGGAACATGTTTCCATGTTACAATAATGTCACAGACTACAGAAGATTAGATTCTGAAGAGCACTTTTTCTGGCTTAGATTGATAAAAAGTGTAATATTGACGTACTAACCTTGCTTTTTGTGTTGCCTGATAGGTCTACTACGTGTATGGCTTTATGCTGCTGGTTTTCTTGATTCTTATAATTGTAACCGTATGTGTTACCATTGTGGGAACATATTTCTTACTCAATGCTGAGAACTATCACTGGCAGTGGACATCTTTCTTCTCTGCAGCCTCAACGGCCGTTTATGTCTACTTCTATTCAATATATTACTACTACGTGAAGACTAAGATGTCAGGCTTCTTCCAAACCAGCTTCTACTTTGGTTATACTCTGATGTTTTGTCTTGGATTAGGAATTCTTTGCGGTGAGTTTACTTTTTCCCTTTAATCGTTTCGAGAAACCCAATTTTTCATGCTTTATGACTATTTATTGTCCTGATTTTGCATTATATGTGAGTATACTGCTCAATTAATGGGGTATATCTAAAGGCCATAATGAGGTTCTGATCTGCGAAGTATATTGTTCTTATAATTTTGACCCTACGTATAAACCAGGTTGTTTGAATGTGCAGGAGCTGTTGGCTACCTGGGCTCCAATCTGTTTGTAAGGAGGATCTACAGGAATATTAAGTGTGATTAGAACCTTGTACAATGGAAAATGTGCCCAAAGAGTGCTTCTCCGAGCATTTTAAGATAATATTTCTGGAGAAGAGTGCGTTGGGAATGGCAGTTCTGGAGAAGAATCAACATGGTTCAAGAGGTGGAATGTATCTTCTCTCTGTGGTCTGCAAGGTGGAAAGCCAACATAAATATATATCATTCTCACCTTTTCTCTCTCTTTTTTCTTTTTTGGCATGTGAATTCTTAATTTAGATACTTCAGGAGATGGTTGACCATTGAAGCTTAGCAAAAAATACAAAAGACGTATGGTATGTCTGCCATTTTTGTTATAAAATTTTTGATCTTCATTGAAAATAGGTGGACTATGTAAAAGGGCTGTTGCCCAGCTTGCCCCTCCGAATTTGTTATCCCTTTTCTACGCTTGTGGTTGAAGGAGACTAGGGGATTATAGTAGGGAAGGCTTTTGAGGTAATTTAGCTTTTGCTTCATGCCGTTTTTATTCTAGTGCAAACTGACTAGAATTTTTAATTCTTCATAACATGTGGAGATACAGCTCTTTTCTCCAATATTTTAAACATTAAATTGAATGGTATTGAGATTATTATTACTCG
Organism: Erythroxylum areolatum; assembly: GCA_024520975.1. Classification (NCBI taxonomy): domain Eukaryota; kingdom Viridiplantae; phylum Streptophyta; class Magnoliopsida; order Malpighiales; family Erythroxylaceae; genus Erythroxylum; species Erythroxylum areolatum. The sequence goes on along the minus strand of JANIJH010000224.1, from coordinate 2,504,881 downwards.
ATTTTAAAGAGATTATAAAATTAATTAATAAATTGGTATTTTTTTAATCATGTTTAAAATATTGTTTCCTATCGGTCGGTATTGCAAAAAATTTGTACGAATAAGAAAATCTGGTAAGTGATTTTGGAGCCGGTTGATGAGTAAAATATCTTACCTAAAATATTTGTTCAAGTATTGATTCAAAAGATAAATCTAAAAACATTTAAGACTAGATTAAAAAATTTAAAATTTTCACATATAAAATAACAATTATTTATAAATAAAAAAGAATTATTTAATAAATAATAAAAGTATAAATAATAATGTATTAAATAAAAATTTTATACCTTTAAGTTTATGTGATCATAGATTACATAATTAAATACAATAATTTAATATAATCATACTTAAAAATTTTAATTTATATATTTTATATTGATAATGTATATTTTTAATATATTTAAAATATTCCATATATATATATATATGGAATATATTATAATAACCTTTAAAATATGTTAAGATAATATCTAAAATTTTATAAGAAATAATTAAAAATAATATTAATAAAAATAAAGAAGTATTTGTTATATTAATTTTATATTGTTATAATTTCTTAAGATATCATTAAAGTAAAGAAAAAAATTTGTATAAAAATTGATATTGACTGATATTTTACCAAAACCAAATTTGGCATCAAGTCATACTTATTCTAAGCAAGGGCACGTAAAGTTGACTTTTCTTTTTTTTTTATTATTACATTTGGTGTTCCAGTTTAATGGAACTAATCCAAAGCTTCTAAGACTTCATCCCAAGAGTTTTAAAAGAAGTAAATCTGAAACCTTTACATCCTTCAAATTTTAATATAACTTTTACACTTCTGCGTATAAGGAGTTGTCACATACTTGATTGATTGACTGCTGATTAATTACTGGCTCTGTTCAGCATTAGGTTCCTAGTAAGTAGCCTTCGGATTTCCTATTAGCTTAAACTTCTACATTACTACTAGAAGCGAGATATCCATAATTGATTTGATCAAGAAACTTTGTCCAAAGGGCTAGAAGATCATCAACAAATTTTTTTTCCCATTTTCTCTCCTTTTACCTTACTCAAATTGAAGACCTCTTATAAGAAAGAGCTTAAGTGAAGAGTTTACACCATTTAAGTCATTCCTCGTTGTTACCTAAAGCTCCCCGACCTTATTATATATTGCCTTATTTTATTAACAGTATTTTTAATAACAAAAATTAATAAAAAAATCTTAGTCGATTTAAAATTTTTACAATTCAAATTAATTTAATTTCTTAATCATGAATTTTTTTGGGACATTCTAAAGTAATGAGTTGCAATTATTATATTATTTAAATTTTTAATAACTATAAACATGGGGTTCAATAGTCTACAAATTAGCAATTTATGGGGCTATCCTACGTTTCTTTTGCTTACCTAATTACATAATACATAGTACAAAGCTCCATCTCCACATGAAATTACTTTAATTAAAAGAAGCATATGATAAAATATAAAAAAAACCCAGAAATTAGTTCAAACAAAAATTAGTGTGAGTGTAAATAATTTAAAAGTATCTTCCTACAGTTGAAATCATTCCAGGACACTTTGTAGTTAACAAAATATATATGTATATATATATATGTGGGTAAGATAGAAGAAGTCAATTAAGTTCTAAAACCGCTCGCCACATAGATTGATGATAGCATGGAAACACATTACCAAGGGGTCTGGTTGAACCCAAAAATCACATAAATGATAGTAAAATTAAGCAACGAATTCTTCTTCTTTGTGTGTCTCAATGGTAACATCAGAGGTGGGATAAGCAACACAAGTCAGTACCCAACCATTTGCCATTTGGTCATCGTCAAGGAAGCTACCGTCCGACTGGTCCACCGTCCCTGACACTACCTTCCCTACACACGACGAGCAGGAACCAGCCCTGCATGAATACGGTAAATCAACACCTTCCTCCTCTGCGTGGTCAAGAATGTACGCATCGCCTGGGACTGTTATCACTTTCTCTCCTTCTGGTGTAATAAGCTTCATCTTGTACGCCGCCATGGCCTTAATCCGCCCTCCGCGCCCACTTTTCAACCCGAAAAGCGCCTATCCCATGCTCAGAACCGCCCTCCAACTCGTCACCCTGTGCCGGGGTGCCAAGGAGGTGCTCAGCGTCTCCCCGGAGAGTGTGACCGTGGAAGCCATTTTTGTGGGGTTAAGCTTAGCTTAGCTTAGAAGAGAAGAGTGGCAATGGCGAGTGAAAGAGATAATGTGCAAAGTGTCGACAAAGGGATGGCTTGTGAAGGAACCCTTATCTGCCACGTGGCAGTCATTTTGTGATTTGCGTTATCATCTTATTATCGCCACAAAGAGGGGAAAAAATAAATCATTTATTTATTTTTATTTTTTATTTTTATATATAAACTAATTATTATTTTTTAATTTAAATTACTTTTCTTGACAAGCTCATTTTATTTATTAAAATAATATAAATTAAAGATTTATATTAAAATATTAATATATTTTTATTAAGTGTTGTTCTTGTTATTTTGATTAAAAATACATTTTCTTAATTTTAAATTTTAAAATCTACAATTTAAATGAAGTTATTAATTAAGACAAATAAAATCACTTTTAAAATTATTTCGATAAGTTAACAAAAGTACATAATGATTCATAAATTATATTTTATGATGAATTATTTAATAAATCGGTAATTTAGAGAATCAAGTAATAATTAGATAATTATTTCTAAGTATTTATATATTTATTTCTAATTAATCATTCATTTATCTCAGCAAGTATGCTGCATTAATTTAAGATTTGGCTTACCATATGTTCAAGTTTTTATAATTAGTACGTGTCTTGTAGGGCACGGGATGGTTGTTTCCGTTTTCTAATTCTACCCTGTGTCTTCTCCATCTCATCCATCCATTGATGGATGGGATGAAGAGGATACAAGGTGGTAAATTAATTGATGGATGAGATAGAGAGAGCATAGAATAGCACTAAAAAACGAGAATAGAAAATTTGATCCTATATATTATATGTCATTTCAAATAATACACACTAAGAAACTATTAAATTAGTTTCTTTTCATTTTAAGATAAAGAGATTGATATTTAGTTTACTGTGTCAAAAGAATTAACATGTATATAATTCTAAAAATGTCAACCGCCTGGCTCGGCCCAACAGGACTTATGGATTAGTCAGTCCCGTATCCTGATGGGCCAAGGATTCTCCAACTCGTCACTTAACCCTTAGCCTAAAAGGTCAAGAGAAGTTGGGTTAGCCCGACCTGATTTATTAAAATTTTTTAAAATTTTAAAAATAATGTTATTTTGTCGCTCTTAGTTGAGCTCGGCCTATTACCTGATCGGGCCAAGAAATCCTTGAATTGCCATCCTTATTCGATTCATTATAGAAAAAGAGGTTTTAGATATGGTATTATTGTTTTAATCAAAATTTGAGTTATATTCAAACTAAATTTATGAGTTTTACAACTTGATATCGTTTAAAATAACTTAATTAAAATCTAAACAAGATCATATTATTTAAATAAAATTTTAAAATTAATTATAATTCAAGACCAACTCAAATTATTATCATATTTATTAGTTGAATTTGAGTTAGATTAATACATTTGGTTACTCTTGATTTCAAAAAAAAAAAACATTTGGTTACTCTACATTTTGTACCAAATTAAGCCTAACAAAAAATTGGAATGCGATTCAAATTTTATTAAGTATTAAGTTTTGCAAAATAATATTATTTTATATTATTATTCTAAGCAGATGATTATAATAATTTTTATTTTAAAAGATTTAAACGGTATTAGATCGCCAAGAGTTAGTTAAAGATTGGAAAATTTAAATTTTAATTAAAAATAAGTTGTTAAATAAAAATTAATTAAAGTTTATAAAAATTAATTTGTTTATAAATTTTGACCAATTAATTAATTAACGAATTGATGTTTGACAATAAAATTACTAAAATAAATGAAATTAAAAAAATAAAACCAAAATTTAAAACAATTGTAAATTTAGAGGGAAAAATATTAGGGATGATAAATTTGACTCGTCCCGAGATCGTTCCGACCTAACTTATGACCCGATCAAAACGACGTTATTTTGTAAATTGTTTTTAAAAAAAGTAAGAATGGGTCGAGCTACGGGCCAGTCAATAGGCTGATCAAGTCATGGGTCGACTATGGGCCATACAATCCTGGCTTGACCCCAGTCTATTGACATCCTTAAATAATATGATAAAATTGATAGAAGTTTCTAGTATAACTAAATTAGTAAAATTAGGTATTCGATTTACTAAAAAACAATAATTTAACAAAATTTTCAAAGAGAGTCGGCTACTGATCCCCCACGAAATTGGAAGGTGCGTTTCCTGGCTGCTCAGAACAGACCAAAATCTATATTTTGATTCATCATCGCATACAGAGATCAAAATCAAATCAACAACTTCAGCTCGTATACCGCTGTTCTTTCTCTCTGTGTTTCTCTATCAAAGAAATTAAATTTGATTTTTGGCATAAATCGACATGAGAGCTGTGGTGTTGAATCCAACCTCTTGCTACTCTAGGCCACGGCAAACCCTTGAGCCCTCCAATTGTCGTCCCGCCACCAAGGTTTCTCCTTCTCTCGTCCTGTCTCTCTACGTTTGAAGGTTAAATGTTTGTTTTTAGTCGTCTTTGCTATGATTAATTCGATGAATGGGTCTGTAATCCCACAGAGTTCAAGCTTCTTCGGTAACCAGCTTGCCTTCGGTCAGGTGCGACGCAGCCCATTTCGTTCTGCGCGGATTCAGAGCCGAGGTCAGTTTCTTGAACATATTTCTCGTATGTAATTACAGAAAGTTTTTTTCTTTCGCTTACAAGTTGCTTCGTTTGGGTTCTTGAATTCGACCGTAATTATTGATTTGTTAGGTCATGAGCTGAATGCCCTCAATTATCTATCTATTCGTCTACGCATTTACACGCTTGAGCATGCAATATGCTTTTTTTTTAAAAATTTGTCATCAACGTTTTTTCTGATAATAAAATGGCTCAGAATAGTGAAAAATGGTAACAAAGATCCATTTAACTGAGCCTGACAAACTTGGGGTTGATGCTAAATGAATTCATTGTCTTACTTTCAGACTTGGAAGTATTTCCGATTTGTAGATGAATTTGCTTTCCCTTTTTGATGTTTCTAATTATTCTTTACTAGTTATGGGTAAAGTTGTGTATTATTGGATCTCTCCGGACCCCGCGTTTCCGGAAAATTTTCAATGAGTTGTTGTTATTGTTGGTGATGTTTCTAGTTGATTCGTGTGGGAAAGAATTTTTAATTTATATGCACAGAGGTGGCTATTTGTGGTTTTTTTTTTATGTAGACTTTATGAGTCAAATTCGTAACACGTTTTAATATTGCAGTTGTACAAGCTGTTGCTGCACCAGATTCAGCTCTTGAATTGCCATTAACTGCAGAGAATGTTGAGAGAGTATTGGATGAAGTTCGACCATATCTGATTGCCGATGGAGGTAATGTGGCATTACATGAGATTGATGGTAATGTTGTGCGGTTGAAGCTGCAAGGAGCATGTGGCTCCTGTCCAGCTTCTGTTACGACTATGAAGTTGGGTATTGAGCGCCGCTTAATGGAAAAAATTCCTGAAATTGTTGCCGTAGAGCCAATAGCTGACGAAGAAACTGGGCTTGAGCTCAATGAAGAAAATATAGAGAAGGTAATTAATTACACTATACCTAAATCCAAGATTAACTGTTATTCCAATTCATAACTGTGGTGTGAGTCCGTACTATTATTATGACTTTTTAAGTCAATTTATGGATTGTATATGTTCTGCTGTTTGGGCTGTTTGAGGATTTTGTTTTGTTATCCTTTCCAATGATTATAGCTTTTCAAGGTTCGACTGTGGTATTGATTATATTAGCAGTAAACATTAGGGGAAAGAAGCCAAAAATTAATGGTCATAACTGGTGAAATATGTCATCTTACCACCCGTCCAACTGCTTTCAAAATTCTCTCTTTATTTCTCATGAACAAGTATATGAGCCATTTAATTTGCTGTAAGCATATCTAGTGATCCAGTTGCACGTTTCACTTGTTTTGACAATTGCAAATTGATGGTCAGAAGCTCATATATTTTGTCTTTTATTTGATCATGATTTTCTTTACACCAATTTACCGTGAACTAAATGAGGAAAGAGTGACAACAAAGTCACGAAACTTGTGCCATGAAAAATACGCTAGGATTATAAAACTTAAAATGTTGAACTGTTTTCCCTTTAGGTGAAACCTATATAGCACAACTATTGAAATCTTTTTGCCGAAAGTGCCATTCCAAGCGAATGTTATAGATACCATGTACTCATATTCACGTTTTAATCTCAAGGAATGGTTTTGGTTGACAAGAACTTAACTTTTGACAAAGTTCACACTAAATAAGTTTGTTGACACATGGTTTCTCTTAGGTCTCTATAGTTTTGATGCCAGACTTTCATATATACTTGAGACAATTGTTGCAGAAATTTCTAATGACTCTAATCCTATATCCTCTTGTGGACATACTATACTAAAATTTCAGGGTAATGTTGAAAAGGCACCAATAGGCTTGTCTTGACTATATTTGGCATATGGTTTAAGATTCAGGCTGTTGAGCTGGCTTAGCATTATGATGTAGGCAACATTTTACTATAATCCTTAGAACTCTGGAAGCTCTTCGATTCTCTTAATGGACACTATACACAATACAGACCTTAGGGTTGAAACAAAGTGATACGATCCAGTCTTTCAAATGCATGCATCTTCACAATCATATTTTTTATTTGTTATGCAGAATTGAACGGCATTCTTGACTTGAATGATAGTTTACTGACACTGCTCTCATCGATTTCTACAGGTACTTGAAGAAATTAGGCCATACCTTGTTGGGGCCGCTGGAGGATCACTTGAATTAGTGGCAATCGAAGAGCCAATAGTGAAAATCAGAATCACAGGCCCAGCAGCTGGCGTAATGACTGTTCGAGTTGCCGTTACGCAGAAACTACGAGAAAAAATTCCAACCATTGCTGCTGTCCAGCTTCTCTAAATATTCTTTATGGCCTTTATGCTCATGGAATCACTATCCTCCAACAAACATAAATTGCAGAATACGTTTGTACAGGTTGAGCTTTATCTGTAGTGTAATGGTAATTGAAATTTGGACAATACAGCAGAGGAAATACAAAAGCAGTCATTATGTGTTGGCTATTTAGATATCCAGTAAATTGACCATTCAGCATCAATTTTCAAATTTCAGGTGCGTAGATGCTTCATAGTTCATATTGTAAATCTAATTCAGAAAAATGATTTTATTTCTTCTTGCTGTGTCTTTTAACATTCTGCTTATATATTTGATCTCTTGAAAAAAAAAATCCTTTTAAGCTTAGTTTCTTTCTTGGAGATATCCCTGATGAGTAAAAGTAGCATCCCATAAATTAGCCAACACCTCCTTGTGAAGCCCCTTCCAAGCTTTAACTTGGTTTTTGATCAAGCAAAATCATTTGTGTAATTCTGAAATCTTACAAACAGGCATAGGAATCAATATTTAGACAATTGAAACGCATATCACTTTATCAAAGTTCCTTAACCAAAATCCATCTGAGAATTTCTTGATCAAGCCATTCACCAAGCAGAGAAATACTTATATGTGAATGTTGCCCAATTCTTATCACTGTCAGCATTATTCCATCCGGTAAAATAAACGCAACAAAGATCGAGAACCGATAACAATGTCCGCTAAGCTTCTCGTGTTAGATTTCACCGAGTAAATCCAATTTGCATTCTTGATAAATGAAACAAAGATACAATTTGAATTACCTATGCTCAAAATTACATTGGCAGATTCCTTTCATTTGAAAGGGGAGATTGTATACAGAGGAATGGCTGAAAGCTAGCCTCATTCTGAAGCCAAAAAGTAAGGCAGTAGACATAATCTCACCTTCCTTTGTCTTACAATATCCTAGTAGAGACCAGTTAAATACAGATCAACATAAGCTCGTCCTCTCCCCAAAGTTGCATCAAGTCCATAGTTTGTCAAAATTTCATAAGAATATATCAATCTTGCGGTCTCAATGACTCCTGTCGCCTTAGAGGAATGCCTTCGGGACCAAAGCCATCCTCCTCTGAATGCTTAGAAAGCCTTATGGGTAAGGTCATTGAACCTGCAGATCGTTACAAAATATTAATCTGAAGTTGAGACTCCAAATAAATATTAACAATCAACATCTAGCTAAGAAGGTAAATAGTTTCTAAAAAAAGTGACAGAGAGATAGAAGGGGAGGATATGGGGTTAGCAGAACATATTCATAGTAAAGACTCAATAACAACAAAAGTTCATGAGCATGCCTTCTGCCATATCCTTTGTCTTGTGAAGAAGAAAAGTTCCTGAAAGGATAGTAACAAAGCCACACATTTCGGTAACAATTTGAGTTGGACTCTGTCGATCCCAATCCTGTTACAAGAAATTCAACTATGAACAGTTTAACTATGCAATATGGATCAACAATATCAAATTATAGGCATAAGAACAGAAAAGATAGCAAGACATTCCAGCTATAAACACTGCACTGCAGCCCTGAGCCAATTACAAGAGAGCCAATGCAAGATTTCATATCTCAAGAAATCAGGAAAGAATGCAACACAGAATTTAAGACATGAATTGCTCAAAGAACCTATAGTAAAAAAGTTTAGTTGTTAGAAAAATACTATGATTCTTAGGTTTGTTACTAAATCTTGCACCAAGCTAAATGTGTGGAAGCGCCTCAAACTGATAAATGGTCAGGATGGAAAACAGAGCTAGGTGTAAAAACACCTGAAACTGATTTATGATCATTGTGGATAATAAAAGTAAGTGCAAGTGCGCCTACAATTATTAAAGGTCAACTTAGTAAACCAAAAACACAATAGTAGACTGATATCCTTCTATTTTTTGAAACATTTTCATCCACACAACATTCTGAGAACTGTCTACTACTTCACCAACACAGAAGAAGCAAAATATAGAATAGAACAGGAGAATTAAGCATTTAGTTACCAATCAGCATAAACAAGATTCATGAAAGAAATAAGAACAATTCCAAAGGTCAACACTATGGATCGATCCTTCCCCAAGTGCACTCAAATCTCCTCAAAAGTTCTATGATCGTGTACTCAAACAAAACTAACAGAGTTGCAGATAAATATACCTTGAACATTATTACACTAGCCAAAATGGTTAGTGAAGTAAACATCACATAGTATATGGGTGACACAACAGCTGTATTGAAAGTATCAAGTGCCTGCAGTGCAAAAGTGAAAAACCAAATTAACACAATCAAGACTATAGGATCAAACAATCAAAGATGGAAAGCTTCACACAGTTGATTGATTTAACTAACTGAGAACCTTGAATATGAAAATGGAAGCTGCAAATCATGCCCTCATTTTCAATTCGTAAGAAAGAACAAAGACCAATACAATGTCCATCAGAACCAAGGACATTAACATGTTGACAACTTCACCTGCATATTTATCTCTATCTCCCATGGTCATGTAATGCAAGGATACATGCAAATGCATCAGATTCCTAGCAGTAGCAAGAAAACTAATACTTTCCCAATTTACTGGATTTAGTTCAAATATTTGTTTTGTTCTTTAGGCAATCAACTCAAATAGCTCATGTCATATTTGCATAATTGAAAAAAGAGGCATATTGCTTTCACAACAGGTATTATGTTATGCAAAGAATGTGAAGCCACCTCAAAAATTAACAAAGACAACAACCATACACTTACAGAAACATGATAGCGTGCACATTGCATTATACTACGATCACTGAAGAGAGAGAGTTAGCAAATCCAATTAACCAAAAGTGAATGATAAATTAAGAACTGATACAGCCACCAATTTTTCTCAAACATGACCCAGAAAAAAAAATGCAACAGATAAGCCAATTACAAAGGAATAGAACCTAACAAAAAAAAGTCAAGGCAACAAAAAAGGATGTAAATTTGTTACCTTGTTTAAGTAATTCATTTGGGTAAGCACACAAGTAATTACAACTAAAGTGAAGGCCCATGTTTGCGGATATATAAGCTGATTCATCCCAGACAATGTTAATTTCAATGCAATCCCGAGTGCTTTAACACTCATTACCTGTCAAAGAACAAGTTACAAATTATCCACAAAAAGAGGAAGAATTAACTGAGGGACAAAGAACTGAAGAAGTAACCATTTATATCATATACATACCGACAAAGACCCCACAAGAGAGCAGACTCCAATATAAACCATTATATGCGTCTGGCCATAGTCAGGGATGAAGTGGAATATAAGAACAAATACAGCTGTTACGACCAAAGCTGCATAAAACAGAAAAGCTAGAACAAAAGAAAAGATATAAAATAAAAGATCGTCAGCCAGCTTCCTAACAATCCCCTTTGCTTGGAAAAGCACACAAAGGAAAAGAATAAACATCATAGATCAAAAAGGCTAAAACAAAAATATAATACCAGGTTCTGTAGCAAGATCCCAAACTTCTCTCACAGATTCAATCTGACGTTCTTGAGGAGCATGCAAAACTATTGTGGTAGAACCCACAACACAAAGAGCACAACCAAGAATGCCAAAAATATGTAGCTTCTCCCGCAAAATAATATGTGCTAGTACGGCACTGTAGAAAAACGAAATGGTCAGAGCTGGACATCAGCAGGATAACCATAAGACAGACCCATAACCTATCATGCCTGATAATAATGCTGAGAGCACCAAGCGGAGTGACCAATATAGCTGGTGCAAATGCATAGGCTGCAAAATTAGCAACTTCGCCGACGATCACTGGTGAAATGACAATGTGTATTAGAACAAAATCATGCACATGTTGCTGTTAAAGATCACAGTAGTAATTTGCTCAATATTAAGACCCGAATCATTCATTTTTTTCATTACACTGCAAAGCCATAATTCTCGGATACAAAATAAGTGTTTTCAGTGCTCAGATAATTAGTTTAGAAGATAAGGAGAATCTGAGAGAATTTTCCAGAATATGGTGTGATGGATGAAATTAAGATTGCCCAGGTGACAAATAAATCAAAACCTGAGGACGAAGTTTGGCACACAGAAGAACAGAAAAAGAAAAGCAAACTGACCATATGTCTTAGTATGGTAAAAATACTTACTTGTGATCATGCCCACCCACCAAAGTGGTTCATATAAGTAAGAATAGCCTCCACTTCCTGCAAATTGAAACCCACGTCCAAATTTGAGCGAATCGTCTTATTTTCCACATGAATTAATAAGCCAAGCAAACAAACAGTGAAGATTGAAGTCCCTCAAAACTTAGAAAATGTGAAGAAGATTACCAGCCCTAACGCCAGAAGCACCAGCCTTTTTCAAGCCCTTTTTCTTGACAATGAAGCTGGCACCTATAAACACGCTTGAAGACAGAGCCAATACTAATCCCTTTATATTATCAGACGACATGCCCTCCCTCCAGCTATGAGTCGCCATTTCCCCCCAATTACCCAAAAAGATCCCTGATGTAATCCTTAATCACGCTAAACACAAAGCCATTAGTTCTCCACCACAAGCAAACACTGTTTCCACACGATTCTTTCCACCCAAACAACACACATTAAACAATTAATCAATTCCCCATCAAACCCACTGATCTCTATTATATATCTCTTTATATCAATCTACTAAATGGACTGAATCTTGACTGAGTTTGAAATGGAAAGAGTGAGTAAAGAGAAATCAAAATCCGATCTACAATTATACATAAGCACACGATAAAGTTATTGCTTAGATCGAAATGAGAGAGAGAGACAGAGACGGAAAGACTTGTTTTTTGGTTTTTCGGCAATATAAGAAAAGACCGACCCTTGCTTCAGAAGACTCGTACACTTACACTCCTCTTTTCTTCTACACTTGTTTATTTCGATGTTTCAAAGAGATGACAACTGGGCCGGCAAGGGCTGACCACGCCTGAAGTCAACAAGTCATGATCGATCATCGTACTGGACCTTGAGTCCTTTAATTAAGGTCAGACATAGTTGGGCTTGGGCTTTGGCCCAATAGAGCTTCAAACTGATCCATTGTCATCCATTTATTTACGATGATAAATATCATCTTCGTCATCGTCACACTCAGTCTGAAATTTCGCAGTAAAGTAAGATCTGAAAAGGTCTGATAATATATAACCTTACTCCTACATAGTAGAGAAACTGTTTCCGGTAGACCTACATGCAAATGTGACAAAAAAATAGCAATGCATGTTAAAAGAGTAAATAAATAAAGATGGCATGTAAAATATTTAAGTAAATAAAATTTCAATATATACATCAAGATAATAATAATAATAAATAATACTAATAATATTAATAATAATAATGATGACGATGATGATAAAATTACTATTAATAATAAACTAAGTAAAAGGATAATAATAATAATAATAATAATAATAATAATAATAATAATAATAATAACAATAATGTTGATAATTATTATTATTAAGGGTACTTTATTCAAAAGCTTTCAGTTTAAAGTATTTTTTTATTTAGTACTTAAATTTAAAAAAATAATTGAATAATCAATATTTGAAATTTTAATAGTCTAGTTTTAAATGTTAAACATATTTGAAAGTGTTAATCTTTTAAATATTTTCAATTTAGTATCGAAGTTTTTAAATATTTCAATTGAGTGATCAAATATTTAAAATTTTAACAATTTAGTTCAAAAAATTAGTTTTTACTTTTTAATGATGTGGTATGTAACATTTTAAATAAAATTCTCATATGAGTCAATTTAGAGAACTTGTTATCTAATAAGAGCTCACGTATTGATTTTCTTTTTTTAAATTTAATCTACGAGATTGATAAAAAACGTAACATATTTTTTTTGCTTTAATATTACATATAACATATATTTGCCAAACGTGACTTAATCGATAATTATTAAATATAACATGGATTATATAGAGATGATTAAATGGTGAGTTTTTTTTTATACCATAAGTGCTTTGAATCTTTTGTTGTTCTTAATTAATAATGACTTGGTAAATTCTTGATCAAGATGTAATGAAACTTTGAAAATAGTGTTCAAATACCATTAATATAATTAATTGCTAATAATGGATAATTAATACGATTGGATGAAAAGTAAAGTAAACGTTATTTATATATTCAATTTGTAATAGGAATATTATATGATAAAATAATTGAATTATATGAAAAAATTATAAATAAAAAGATTAGCTAAAACTAATTTAACATTAAATTATTTAATTAACTAATTTAAAATAAATTAAAAAATTAATTTATCTAATATTAAATACTATTTTGGTTACCATTTATATCTATTGTTAACATGCTTGGAGCCTAATAGATCACATAAAAGGATCAATTTAAGTGATAAAAGATATTTTAATTAAGTTATATTTGATTTTAAAATTTAAAATTTTGTTTAGATTTAATATGATATATTTAATAAATAAAGATTAGTACAAGATATTAATTTTTTTTAATTGATTAGTATTTAATTAAAATTAATAATATTTTAATTAAAGTTTAATTAAAATTATAATTAGGCATTTAATAATGTACAATTTACTCTTATGTTTATTATATTTTTGTATTAATCATATTACATATTTTTAAAGTAATCTTAAAATTTGAAAAATTGAAATGCTTCTTATTCGTTTTATATGCCGAACCAAATTCCGTCTCGATTTTATAATAATTTATTTCAGTTTTAAGTGGTTATTGGATATTTTAATAAAATTGTAAGTAATTTTTTATAATATGTTCAATAAATTTTAATATAATTGAACTAAATTATTGCATAAAATTATTAACCGTTTAAATGGTAATTTATAATATTTTATTTTTAATTAAATTATAATATAAAAATTTAAAATGCTTTTGTCTAATCAAATTAAAATAACAATAAATGATGTTAAAGTTTTGTTACAACAGTTTTAGTTAAATTCACATATTATCGTAATCACATTTAATTTAAAATTTTTCAATAAAGTGAAGTCTGATAATACGCAATTTTATTCCTATATAATAGAGATGATATTTATGGTAAATTCATATACAAATTAAAGAGTAAATAAATTAAACTGATGTACTAAATTAGTACGTAAACAAAATTGTCATTCATATAAAAATAAAATATATTCAAAGAATATTAAAAAAAAACAAAACATAAAGATAATAATATAAATTCGCATATATATTATTTAAACATTTATATATATCGATAAAGGGAAGCTCGAAACCCCCTAAAACCCTAACGCGTGCACTGCTGACCGATTACTCTACAATGGCTTTGCGATCATTTCAACGCCTCCGTCGACCTCTCACCAAGCTTTCTCGCACTCTTTCCTCCCCAGTTGTACCCACCGCTGCACCTCCTCTGCTTTCTAAGACCATAGCCGGTTTCACTCTCCGGTCAGCAGCGTTTTCGTTGTTCCAGTCGAGGCTATTCACTGGGTCGCCCATTTCGCTGTCGCCGGAGAGACAATACAAACTTTACAAGGAAGGAGATGAGATAACAGAGGACACAGTTCTCTTTGAGGGCTGCGATTTCAATCACTGGCTCATCACGATGGATTTCCCTAAGGACCCCAAACCCACCCCCGAAGAGATGGTCGCCACCTACGAACGTACTTGTGCTCAGGGACTAAATATCAGGTTGTCATCATTTAATTTAGTTTATGTTATCTTTCATATATCTAGTATATCAAATGCTTTCGCTTCACGAGAAATTTGGGTATGATGGAGTTTGATGAATGAAAAGTTTGTGACTTAATTGAGCACACCCGAAGGTACTATTGTTGAAAGGACAAATTTTAAATTATGTGAGGGGCACCATCTTAACATTTTGAGCTATCTGCACAAAATTTGTTGAAACTTGGAGACTTTCTTAAGTTCATGGCCATTGCTTATACGTTAGCCCATAGCTACTGGCCACAAATAGCAAGGGATGGTTGGAAGACTAGTATCTCCACTTCTTCCATGTACATTTAGTATGTTCTTTCTGGGATTCAACTTTTTTTTTTAAAACTTTCTTATTGATTGCAAAAACTCAGCTTGTGGAATGGAAAATATTGAAAACATTTTTAGTGAAAGTCTGCTGATGTAGTCTTTAAACAACTAAGCAAGTAAATAATCGAGTTTTTCTCGAATCAGCTCATAAAGAAGTTGCTCATGAGTGCAACAAATTGAGGTGACCTAGTTGTTGTAGCAATTTCTACATTTTATTGAAAACTTTCTTTTGCATCAGTTTTTGTGCTTGGATATTGTTAGTTCATATTTGTTTGATTTTTTAAAACTTTTTTGATCATTTCAGCATTGAAGAGGCAAAGAAAAGAATGTATGCTTGCAGTACCACAACTTATCAAGGATTTCAAGCTATAATGACAGAAGAAGAGTCAGAAAAGTTTAAAGGTTAGGATGGGAATCTTGTGCAAAAGTGTGTGTAGTTTATTTTATTTATTTATTATCTATGGTTGCCTTCATGCATGGTGTAGAAGTTGGGATGGTTTGCTCATGATGCTGGTCTGCTGGTTGAACAGATGTTCCAGGTGTTGTTTTTGTATTACCAGATTCCTATATTGATCCAGTAAACAAGGAGTACGGGGGTAAGTTTTGTGTCCTGACATCTTATTCTAAACTTACCCTGACATTTCTGTTCCTTCTTAAGAGACCATGTTAGAGTTGCTCATATGTTCTCTTGACAGATTAGCTCTAAAATTTTAATCTAAATTAGTGGATTCTTGATTTTCGGTACTATATTGTACTTCCCAGGGGACAAGTATGAAAATGGAGTTATCACACCAAGACCACCTCCTATTCAATATCAAAGGGGGGGACGATTCCGTGACAGAAATAGAAATGCTGACCAACCAAGATACGACCGACAAGGAGGATCAATGCAAAACCGACAAGGAAATCCTCAGTTTGACCAACAAGGAGGCGGTATGTACTATGGGCCTCCACAAAATTATCCACAGCAAAACTATGGTCCTCCACAAAACGTAAGACCACAGCAAAACTACACTCCTCCAAACAACTACCCACCTCAACAAAATTATGGTCCTCCACAAAATTATTCCCCGCAGCAAAATTACGGTCCTCCTCAAAATTATGCTCCGCAGCAAAACTACAGTCCTCCTCCTCCACAGAATTACCCCCAGCAGCAAAATTATAGGCCTTCGCAAAATTACCCCGAGCCTCAAGGTCAAGCAGACAGGGTGCCCATGAACAATAACTATCAAGCAAATCCAAGAGGTCCTATGCATCAATATGAGGCCACTTACAGCCAAGGGCAACATGGAGACAATTATCCTCGGGAACAAAGGAGCATCCCACAAGATCAGAGGGGTTTTCCATCTGCTGGGAACAGGGATTTTGGGGGAGATAACAGGAGTTATTCTACCATGATTGGTGGAACTCATTGGCAGGGTGCAAATTCTACCAATGGACAGTATTATCCAGGTGAAGGCGAAGCATCCTCGCAAGTGAAGCAGAAGACTATGCAGGGAGTGCAAGAGAATTTCTCCTCAGTTGGACAAACTGGTGCAGATCAAGTATGATGTTTCTCCAGCACATAATTTGAACAAGTTCTTTTTGTGAGGATGTCTTTTATGGACTTTACATTACCATCTTTACTATGAAAGTGCTTTGGTGCTAAAAATATATCATGAATGAGCTTTCAGTTAGTTACCTTGCAAAGATCAAAATAAACCAGTCACGGCATACAATCTTGGTTAAATATAAGAAGCGTAATGAACAGTTTTCGTGGACATGAAACTGTCACTGCTCAGGAAGTATCTTACAGTTGTTTGCCTTGCAGAGGAGATTCTGAGAAGACTGGTCCTTGGAAGCAATGTGGTGATACTGATGGAAGCCTTCTTCATCTTTCACTCTGTCGCTGTTATTAGCATCTGGGAATAATAATATTTCCTTTTGTGCTCTGTTGTGGTAAATAGTAAGGCAGGAGTGTGTCTTCATTTTGTCTTCTTAGGGCTTGAACTTTTTCTTTGTACTTCTGTAGTGCATTTTTGACACATTGGGCTGCCATCTCGACTTCCTACTTTTTGTTTTGTTTTGTTTGAAGAGCAAAATACTCAAATTCTCATTGATGATGATAAAACTCACTCAGAAACTGAGGAGTAGAAACCCAAATCTGTAGATGCGCGAAGCGAATAGATGCTCGAGCTAAAGAATGAGCACGTTTATTGACTTGCCTACGAATCCACCTATAAGAAATATTAGGCAGTGATAGTAACAAAGTCTTCCAAAGACTTCCTACTTTTCTTTACCTCAAAATTATGCAAGCAAAACAAATATGCAAGAGATAGGAACGTCAATTTGGGCTCGGTCGATCTGGCTTAGGTTGATCGGGCATTTGTCCCAAATGGGCCAAGTGTTGAGGTTGGGTTGAGCACAGTTAGTGTGGCCCAACTCGTTGTCCGATTGTAATATAAAAAAGTTTTTTTTTGAAAAAATACCCGGAGCTTGAGCATGCTAGACCTGACTTGTCGGGCTACAAGTTGCCTAACTTGTGGGTCAGGTCGGGTAGGGTTAGAGGTAGCTCGGGTCATTAACATTCCCATCAAGAGACATGCTAACACATCTAGAGTTGGTAATTGATCGGAACAAGTTAAAATTTTTTTGTATAATCGGGTGAAATTTGAGCATCATTGAGTTAAATTTTTAAGATTAAAATTTGAATTTAAGTCAAATTTGAGGTGGGAAAAAATTTTATACGGAAGAGGAAATTATAATTAATGTTTTATTGAAAAAATTAAAACTAAGTATGAAATTTTATTTTTAAATAATAAATACATATTTAATTGCATAATTCTATTTTTATTTAAAAATATATTTTTCTCGTATTTTAAATTTGATGTATTTAGAATTAAATAGCTTAAGATGAGAATATACAAAAGTATTTTTTAAAGTAATCAATCATATGTAATTACATAAAAAAAATTTATATGTTTTTATACTAATTAATAAATGCATTATATATCTGCTACTAAAATATTGAAATTACAAATATTTTCATGAAGGGCTGCTTTAATGTAAGGATAAATAATTAAAAACCTCAATTAATTTGATCGATTTAATCGTGAAAATTTTGAACTGATTAACTTTTCAATTTGTTTTTAATTTTTAGATTCGATTTACTTTAATAATTTATATTATTAAAAATTGAATAGTTTATTAATTAATTAGTCGGTTTCATAAATTAATAAATTTTTGTAAATAAAAATAAATCAATTAATTTTTAATTAAGAGTTTTTTTAATTAAACTTCAGATTTTTGATAAGTACAGTCTTCTTTAATTATATCTTAAATTTTTTTAATTTTTTAATTTTTAACTGAAATTATGGCTACCTAATATCCATTAATCCTTTTAAATCTTAACCTGGGAATGGCAGGGTCGGATCTAAATATGACACTAGACAAGTGAGCCTGAACTCTAGCCCGAACCTGATTGGGTGCAAGATAGCAAGACCATAGCCCGCCTCAACTTATTTTTTATTTTTTAAAAATTGAAAATAGAAAACGACTTCATTTTTTTACAAAACTACTTTATTTCTCTTATGGTTATCATAAGTTAGGTCAGATCAAGTCAGAACTTAGCAACCCTTGCCTAACTCCCGTAAGGCTCAATTTATTTAAAAATCAAGCCTAAAGCTCAATCAACTCGGATTGAGCTTGAACTCAAATGTCGTCGCTATCTAAATTTCTTATTTTATTAGTTTAATTTTTAGTCCAATTTTTAAAATACCGGTAAAGATATATATAGATTTAGAGAATAAATTTAAATTTTAATTGCTTTGCAATATAGAATTTTCAATATATTACTGTCTTATATGGTAATATCAATGTTATGAATACCGTATCGGACTTGATATCAGATTAAGCTCTAATATAGTATTGTACTATTACCAGTCAATACCGAACATCATTTTGGGTAATTTTTTAAATTTATGAAATAGTCCGTAAAATTTTTAAAATTTACAAAATAAACCACTACAAATTACATCATTACTGTGTACTTTCACACATTTTCAATTATAAATATTTATGATTACCAAATAATTAAAGCTTAATATATATTATATTCAATTAATTATTTACCCAAAAGTAATATCTAAATAGGCAAATATTATCATTAACTATAACCGAATTATTATTAATTCTCTCTTTTTTTCAAAATTTAATAATACGGGTCAGTAATTTTTAATATTGTTGGTACCAGCTGATATCAACTAAAAATAACCGATGCCGACTAATATTTAAAGTTGGTATTGATATGAATATTGTACCGTACCAGCCGGTACTGTCCAGTACCGTATGGTATCCATATCTTTGGTTAATTCAATGCAATGCTTGGTTCCTAAAAGATACGAGTTTTGAAAAACCGTTACTGAATTTCAGGGAAAAAAGTAGATAAGAAATGGCCGCCACCAGCTTTCCCCCCATTTTCGGCTCAGATATTCTCTCTCTCGCTCTCTCACGGAGAGCTGCTGCGTCTTCCTCATTCTATCTCCTTCGCAATAACACAAAGTGAAACGCATTTATCTCTCTTCTTTCTCTCTAGGACGCTCTGGTCAAGGTTCTCCTACTCTTTGCTTCCCATTCCTCACCAGGTGCTTATCGATGTTTCTTTTACCATATTTTTGAGGTTTATTATGGTGGTGTGGGTGATGTTATTTTCAACTGTATATTCCTTACGGTTGATGATGGTTATTTCCTGGTTCTGGCCCTGTTGAACACGAAACACATTTATGGGTTGATGATTAATGCAAGTGACCTTCAAGCACGTTGATACTCTCTGCGTACATCAGATAGATCAATTGAACTTTATGCATAGTTACCAATGCAATGTAGTTCATATCGAGGTTAACAAAATCGGGATTGCGCTTGAATTGATGCAAACATTGTGAGAGGAAAATTATTTTCTAGTGCATGAAGTTGAACAAATGGAGTAAATAAAAGGTCTTTTACTTTAGATTTTACTTCTTGTGTTGTCCAAGTAGGCGATAGTGAATGATAATTGATTCAACAAAGCCAACGTTATCTGTGTCATGAATAATTTTGATGTCTTCAATTTGAATCAGATGAATTTGATAAGCATACCAAGTGGAATCTTGCAGACATCTAAAGATTCTCTGTAGTCATTAGTTTACATGGTCTTTAGTTAAGACGTACTGTTCTGAATCTTGAACATACTTCCTTCCTTAAATTAGCTTAGATAACTAGATGTATGTCCAGTATAGATTCCTGGCTGTGCGAGTTCTTTAAGAGTAATTGATCCCCTCTTTTCTTTGTTTTGCTTCATTTGATTTCACCTAACATTTTCAGTGAAGGACAACTCTGCATCACCTTTTTGGGACTGTGACCTTTGGATTGTGCTTTGAAGGGAACAAAATATTGAATCTTTGTCCCATCTTGCCTGATGAGTTCACTTTGATATGGCATCGTTCTGTCCAGTAGTGAGGTCCTCGTTTCTGTGAGATATGGAAATGTTTAATCTTGGAACAGGACTTGTTTGTCCTATTAGTGGTTGTTTATGATCTGATAAGCAGATCAAAGAGCTTAGAAGTGTTCTCTTTGTTATCAAATCAGAATGGGAAGCCACGGTAAGTCTCAATCCAGTGGAGAACCTCTTATCTTGCATGGGGAGTTGGATGTATGGATTCTAGAAGCAAAGTCCCTTCCAAACATGGATTTAGCTTCAGAACACATGCGAAGGTTTTTTAATATATTTGGTCCTTGCAAAACTTCTTGCGGAAAGAGACCTATAAAGCGTTCAGGAAAAAGTTCAATGATAACTAGTGACCCTTATGTATCTGTTTGCCTTGCTGGGGCAACAGTAGCTCAAACTAGAGTGATTGCTAATTGTGAAAACCCAATGTGGGATGAGCACTTCTGTGTGCCAGTTGCTCATCCTGTTCAAAAGGTTGAATTTCATGTTAAGGATAATGATGTTCTTGGGGCTCAACTTATTGGAGTAGTAGAGATATCTGTTGAGAAGATCATCTCAGGAAACATACTCAATGATTGGTACCCTATCATTAGCCATTCTATAAATTGCTTGAAGCCATATCCTGAGTTGCACATTTCTATCCGGTACAAGTCAGTTGGAGAAAACCCTTTGTACAAAAATGGTGTTGGTACAGGACCAGATTATGCAGGCGTTCCTGATACTTATTTTCCACTTCGGAAAGGTGGCAGTTTAACTCTTTATCAAGATGCTCATGTACCTGAAGATTTTCGACCTCAGATACTCCTAGATAATGGGAAGATTTTTGAACAAAATCGATGTTGGGAAGATATATGCCATGCCATCTTGGAAGCACACCACCTCATATATGTTGTTGGTTGGTCTGTATACCATCGTGTCAAGCTTGTTAGGGAACCAACAACACCATTGCCTTCTGGAGGAGAGCTTAATTTGGGAGAGTTGTTGAAATACAAGTCACAAGAAGGAGTACGTGTGGTGATGTTGATATGGGATGACAAAACTTCGCATGACAACATGTTATTGAAAACGGTAATAATCACAAGACTAGACTCAATATCAATAAACATAATGATGCCAATGTCAGAGAACATTGCCTTCCATTTTCAAAATGCTTTTGTTTCTGCAAGGAAATCCCGTAAACTTTAGCAAGTTCCTTTGTTATTTTTTTGTTTGTGTCAACAGAATTGGTCGTTCAATTCAAGGGATTAAAGCCAAAGCCGGCCCTGGGCAAGGGCTGCCAAGGCACCCGCTCAGGGTCCATCCTCATAAATAATAAAATAGGGCCATTTTTACTCTCATAAAAAATAAAATGTAATAAAATAAGGCTTATTCTTGACTTCATAAGAACAACAAAAAAGGCATATACTTTAGAATAAGGGGTCTTTTTTTATTTTACCCGGGCCTATAAAATACTAGGAATGACCCTAATTAAAGCCTTATGATTGAGATTATTTTTTCAATTTTTTGACACTTACTTATCTTTAGTGTGAAGAAATATGTTGGTAATGTAACTCCATGAAAGAAAGAGTAGTAAACAATTCTGTACTAAGTTGAAGATGGAAATGCCAGAGGTGGAAATAAGTTTTTAAATAAACCAAAAATTTCTTATGTTTCCTGTTCTGTGCATACATGGATGCATAACTGTACATATTTTCTATTTGCAGTTTCCATCACTATCACCGTGATATCATTCATTTTCGTAATGTGGTTTGATCTCAGGACGGTGTCATGCAGACGCATGATGAAGAAACTAAGAAGTATTTTAAGCACTCTAGTGTCCATTGTGTGCTTGCACCTCGTTATGCAAGCAACAAGCTTAGTATTTTCAAGCAGCAGGTGTGAAAGATTTCTATTCTTTGTTTTCAACTCTCCTTTTACCGGAAAGCCGTACTTACTCCAAGAGATATCAACAAGAATTTCTTTTTCAGTTATTCTCTTTTTTTTTGTGGAATTTATTTTTCTAGTCCAGGTTGTTGGGACCCTCTTTTCGCATCATCAGAAATGTGTAATTCTTGACACTCAAGCTTCAGGAAATAACCGGAAGATAACCTCCTTCATTGGTGGCCTGGATTTATGCGATGGTAGATATGACACTCCAGATCACAGACTCTTTGATGATCTTGACACAGTCTTTGCAGATGATTTTCACAACCCGACATTCCCAGTAAGTTGTTGCAAGTTCCTGATCTCTGTGTTTATAACTGAATGCTTAATGTTGTTGGCTGACGTTGACGTAAAATTGTGATTCAAAGCTGCGGTTAAAGGGCATAGCTCAACTTAGTCAACTGTCTGTGATGTACCAAAAAAAAAAACTTGGTCAGCTGTCTTTTATTGAATCTTATGCCTGATGTTCTGATAAACACAATTAGGATATTGACTTGCTTATATCTGCAAATGACATAATTTCTCTTCTTTCAGTGAAGCAAAGTGATTCATATCTATACCCTTTTATTTTATGTTCTCGATTATAGAAGTTAAATAACTACAATCTTGAAATTGGATGTTAACAGCTAAATTCTCGTTGTTTCATCAGTCTTATGCTAAGTGCCCGAGGCAACCATGGCATGATTTGCATTGTAAAATTGAGGGGCCAGCTGCATATGATGTATTGATAAATTTTGAACAAAGATGGAAAAAAGCTACCAAATGGCGTGATTTTAAGCTCAAAAAGGTTGCACGTTGGCATGACGATGCCTTGATAAGACTAGACCGTATTTCATGGATCCTCACTCCTTCTTCCGGTCCTGAAGGGGACAAAAACGCACGTGTTGCTAGTGAAGATGATCCTGATAATTGGCATATTCAGGTCAAATGGAAAACAATTCTTTAAAGATCAAGCACTCATGGTAGCATTTGGAGTAGTTCCTGATCATCATTCTACTTTTTTAGGTATTTCGGTCTATAGATTCTGGATCAGTGAAGGGATTTCCTAAGGCCACTCCAGAAGCTGTAGGACAGGTCAGACTCACGCTTGTTATTGACCAAAAGAACCCATGCTTGTTCTTGATCTGCAAAATCTTTCTTTGCAATTTCATATAATTTACAACCTGGCAAAAGCATCCATAAGAAGTGAGAATTTAGCACGCAGGGATGTTCTATTATGTGTATTTAAGAATGACCTCAATAAGTTTTGTTGCTTTGTCCCCTTCTTAAGCAGAATCTTGTCTGCGCAAAGAACTTGAAAGTTGACAAGAGCATCCAAACTGCTTATGTTAAAGCAATAAGATCAGCACAACACTTCATTTACATTGAGAATCAGTACTTTCTTGGGTCATCCTTTTATTGGCCGTCATATAAGAACGCAGGTAGTTATAGAACAGATTTATCTTTATCTCTTGTTTAAATTTGGTAATCGCTACATGCAAATAAAATTTGACAATCTGCTTTAGTTTCCTTTATCTTTAGATGTAAATGAATCATTTCCTTGTCGGCTTCGAGCAGGTGCTGATAACTTGGTTCCCATGGAACTGGCTTTGAAAATAGTTAGCAAAATCCAGGCAAATGAACGTTTCTCAGTGTATATAGTCATACCTATGTGGCCAGAGGGTGTCCCCAACAGTGCTTCTGTGCAGGAAATTCTATATTGGCAGGTCGGGCTAGCTAATGTTTTGTGCAACTTAGCCATGTTTTACAGTATTACATGGAAATTCTTTCCGTATATCCCTAATTTCATATAAATTACTTGCTATGAATCTAAAATATCATCTGTGCAAGGCTCAAGTAATCATTTTCATTTTCTCCCTCAAGACAACTAGTGTTCTGCAAGTATTTAAAGACCTCAAGAAGAATAAAACATAGACGAAGTTTTCAACATTAGATTAGTGATCCGAGTTTCTAAGGTTCCATGAACAATTTGAGGCTTCGCAATTAGAGTGTTGGTTGGAAGGATTGAAAATTGATCTTTTATTTAGTCCTTTTGCTGTGTTTTTCCTCTGTATATATATATATTTTTTCATATATAACTAGAGAAACTTGTTAAGTTACATTATTGCATGAAATTTGCCTGGTTGTAGTTTTGAAGCTTATTTGGAATATAAATGAGTTCAGGGACAGACAATGGCCATGATGTACAAGCTCATCGCTGAGGAACTTGAAAAGGCTGGCCTTTCAGACCACTGTCATCCTCAGGATTACTTGAACTTCTATTGCCTTGGCAAACGTGAAGCTCCAGACCCGGCAAGTTCTTCTGAGACAAGTCAACAAACTGAAAACAAGTCACTGGTATGCTAAGTATTTGTTTTTAAATATATTTTGTGATCTTTAGTAGGCCTTAGTAGATTCTGATGTATGTAACTACTCTTTTTCCACTAAAGTGTTGGTCCCCTTTATCAGGCAGCAGCTCAGAAGTTCCGGAGATTTATGATTTATGTTCATGCCAAGGGGATGATAGTTGATGATGAATATGTAATCATGGGGTCGGCAAATATTAACCAGAGATCGCTTGATGGTTCTAGGGACACTGAAATTGCAATGGGTGCTTACCAACCAACTTATTCATGGGCAAGAAGTAATTGTCATCCACATGGCCAGGTTTGAATACATACTCTTCTTGTGACTAAGAGGACGTAAGAATATGAAGTTTTGAACCATAGGGGTGAAGGTTCCAATAGGGTTCTGGGAGAAATTGAATCAAGTTTGAATGAGTATACAATTTGGATAGTATATCTTAACAAAAATTTTTTTTTTATATTTTTATATAAACCATTTCATTATCATATATTATTTTTATATAAAACAATTACATCTTATAACATCTTTTTAAAAATAATTCTATTTATATTGGATTGGTTTTCTTTTATGTAAAGTCAATTATCATTATAAATTATTATTTATTAGACTCAAATTCATGAACATTTAAATAGAAATACATCAAGTCGGAGCAAGTTCATATAGAATTAAAAATAGCACATTTTAACAATAAATTTTGATAATATATTTATATATATAACACACTTCATCAAGGTTGGTGAAAATATTCTTGGATTCAGGTATATGGCTACAGGATGTCCCTCTGGGTGGAACATCTGGGCAGGTTGGACGAAAGTTTCAGTGAACCAGAAAGTCTGAAATGCATGAAGCGAGTGAATAAGATGGCAAGACAAAACTGGGATGCATTTGTGAGTGATGAGTGGAAGGAGATGAAGGGACACTTGATGCAATATCCCATTGAAGTAAGCAGAAGCGGGAAGCTTGGTCCATTCCCAGGCCACGAAACCTTTCCAGATGTTGGTGGCAAAGTTCTTGGAGCTCCCACAACCCTGCCTGATGCTCTGACCACATGATCAAAACCATGTGTAGCTCCAGAACTTGAGGAACTCAGAATCTAGTTTTGTTCCAGCAACCACTGAGCTTCAGAACTTGAGGAAGTCAGAACCTAGTTTGTTCAAGCTACCACTTCCCAGCACCTGGGAGACACAAACTTGCAGTGTAATTAATAGACAGAGGCTTATCATATGGGATGTTTGTAACCAAGGACCAGCGCTCCACTGGCACTAGAGATTATAGCAAACATTCTTTTGTGAGACATGGAATAAATTTTGATGAAATTTGTAGGTGTTTCAAAGAATCATCGTTTCAGATTATCTGCAATGATCCATATGCATGTATCTAATGCCTAAATAAGCCCACTTTCTGCTAAAGTGGTTTAAGGGACTTGTTCTATGTTAAGAAGAATATCTGGTGAATTTAGGACTGTTTATAGCACTACAAGAAAAAATGTAGATTAGCGACGGAAATTTGGCGACGAAATAATTACCGTTGGAAATTAGCGACGGAAAGCATATTTCCGTCGCTTGCTTTCCGTCGCTAAAATTAAGTGTAAATTTAGAGGGAATTCTTCGCGGCAAAATTAACAACGGAAATTAGCGACGGAAAATATGGCCGTCGGTAATTACTACAATTTA
>JANIJH010000224.1:2457430-2474895 GCA_024520975.1 Erythroxylum areolatum | reverse complement strand
TTTCCTGGGTATTACCGAATCGGTTCACTTCACTAGTTGTTTACCTTAGAGGGAAAAATACCCGATTTTCCCAACATTCTCTTCTTTCAGTGAAGCGTGTGTAGCTCCGGAAGCAAGGATGACGATGGGTAGAGTTTGGCTCGGTTGTTAATCTACTCATATTTATATCTATTTTTTATGACTCAATTTATTATCTATTAAAATCATCAGTTTTTACAATTTATTACCTATATTCAAATTCATTAAATTGTTCGGATTTTTAGATATCTATTGGATTGTATAATATATAAAAATACAACTTCTAGATATAAAATATAAATAGCAAATTTTTACGAGCGTTTCAAATTAAAATTACTTTCATAATAATAAGTCAAGATTTTGATTTTTATATTTTAAAAAAAACCATAAAATTGAAATAATAAAAATCATAATATCTAATACAAAGATAATATATATTTTTCACAATTAAGAACTAGAACGAAGATAAAAATATTCAAAGCTTTAAATTGTCTTTGAGTGAACTCCACTACATTCAAAATTCTATCTCCATATCATTTGCATTATCATAAATATAATAAAACATGACGAAAAAGATGAGGACTGAGGAGTAAAGCGGAAATTTTAAAATTGTTTATTCTAAAAAAATATTAATAGTTTATTATATTTAATCATAAATATTTAAGAAAAAACAGAAAAATAAAATTAATAAAAATCGGGTAAAGCAAGAATATCCATTGATTCAGGTTATTATTAGACCCATATTTAAATCCATATTTACGTTCATTTTTTTACATTTATTTAAAATCTATTTTTTAAACTTTTATATCTATTTTTTTTTACTAGAATGATACAGATATTAATTAGGTTAAAAATCTACGGCCATCCCTATCCAAAAGTTGAGGAACTCATAATCTAGTTTTGTTCAAGCTACCATAGCTCCAGAACTTGAGGAACTCAGCTCAAGCTACCACTTCCCACTATCCGGGAGACACAAATTTGGAGTGAAATTAACAAATAGATGGTGAGCGTTAGATCAAGTGATAAAGTTGCTATTTTGCTATTTTGTAACCTTACCATAATAAGTTTAAGTTATAAAAACAGTCTCTACAATCTTATCATCCTCTTCAAACTTTCACATAGTAAAAAATCTTGTATATCGAAGACGTTGACTTTAACCTTTTTAAGCTTATCATATGAAATGTATTTAACCAACCACCAGCTTTAAAATGGAAATGGCAATGGAGATTATAGCAAATATTCTTTTATTAGACATGGAATAAACTTTTTTGATGAAATTTGAAAGTGTTTTAATATTAAATATTAAAAAATAGTTAAGAAAAAGATATACATATTATTTTAAGCCTATATTTTTTTTGAATTAATAGTAATTTAGCAATAACAATAATATTTTAATAAAAATTCTGCTCAGATGTGATCTCTGTAAAGCTTTATAAGTGGACAAATTTACCCCTAATTAACTAATAATATTCTAGCAATAAAAGAATTTTATCATAACTTTTTATCTTAAAATTAAGATGATGATGACGACAATGATAATAATAATAATAAAAAGAAGAAGAAGAAGAAAAAGAAGATATAATTTCATAAAATTTTAATTAGAAAATGATAATTATTATATGAGAATAAGAGTACAAAACAAAATGACTGACTTGCCCGACTGACTTTTTCCGATTTGAACTAAAATGTAAAACTTAAGCCCAAAGTGAGACCGCATAGCGCAGTGGATTAGCGCGTCTGACTTCGGATCAGAAGGTCGTGGGTTCGACTCCCACTGTGGTCGATTTTGCCGTATGTTTACAACAGGTCCAATGAACAACGACTCTCTCCTTTTCTTTTCCTTGTATTGTGAAACCGTTTTGTGCAACATTTTAATCAGTTCTCAGCATCAAGTTCTATTTTTTCTGTCAAACAGAACATGGCCTGTTACTATGTTACTTCAGCCTCGAGAGCTTTTTCATCCCAAGGAAGTTCTTTGTTCTATAGTTAACTAGTTCAATATAATATGCAATACCATGCTTTTGATCCAATCCTCTTTGGGATGTGTTTCTTCAAACTGTTTCTGACTAGAAACTTACAATTCGTAAGTCAAGCATTACAAGCTTATACGTATTTTCACACCTGTAAATCTCACAAGCATTGACAGCAAACTCACAATAGCATTTCAAGAGCCAGCTTATAAACACCATAAAGAGTCTGTCATGTTGACATACAGAAGTCACAGAACAAATATACAAGAATATCTGAAATTAAGTCTCCACTTTCTTCATCCTCCTCCACTAGTTGCTTAAGATTTTCATTAGGAGTGAGTTGTTAAATCACTAAC
Organism: Erythroxylum areolatum; assembly: GCA_024520975.1. Taxonomy (NCBI): domain Eukaryota; kingdom Viridiplantae; phylum Streptophyta; class Magnoliopsida; order Malpighiales; family Erythroxylaceae; genus Erythroxylum; species Erythroxylum areolatum. Next base: position 2,472,551 of record JANIJH010000224.1, on the reverse strand, counting down.
ACAGATGGACTATCGCTCGTCTCCATTAAAGGAGCTATTGGTGGTGACGTTCCAACTAAAAACAGGTTGCACTTGCTGATGGATTTCAGTGCTCCAATGATGTCAACTTTGCTCTCTACCTCTGTTTTCTGGTAAGTCACTGAATCTTGCCTTTTGCTATAGTTGATGAAATCATCGAAGAAGAGCTCACCGCTCTTGGCTTTGTCTTCTTCACCAGTCATGTTACCACTGCTGTCCTTGGTATTCTTGGCCTTATTCATCAAAACTTAGAGCAGTGAGGATGATCCCTGGGTGCTCAGCCATCCTGAGACCATAAGGCAAATATTCCATATCATCACATCCTCTGAACAAAGGCACCACAATACTGTAGGAGAAATCACCGGATGAGACCTGCGTGGTGCCTCCTAGGCCACGGTCCACAAGAATCCCAACGCAGGGGGCATGTCTGAGAACTTGTTGGTTTACTTGAGGTATCGAGTGGCCTAGTGATTCCATGGTCCCAACCCCCTTTCTTGCTTGTGATATGGGAGGATAATCATGGCGGCCTAGCGCCTCCATGGTCCCATCCACCCTTTGGTGCTTGTGATATGGGACGATAATCATGGCAACTCGCTTCTGGTATGCACTTATACAGATATCTTCATGGATAGTATTCAGGGCGGAGATGGCTGTCATAGTGAGAATGGTGATGCTGCTGAGTTGTTGATAGGCTTCAAATGCAATGACCATTTGGTCAGTGTTGCTGTGTTTCTTGTTCCAAAAGAGAAGTCCATTTTTACGTACTTTGTGAACCATGGAGATATTAGATGATCGCTCTGAAAGTTCCATAAGATGCATGGCATATACAGACAGACGTCCTCACTTTCTGATCACTCAAGAGCACTCTATCAGATTAATCAGGGTTGGTATGCTGCGACTGGTATGGAAACAGACTGACAATTGTAGCTCAGATTCAAGATCTTCGTGTTTGATAGTGCGGTGCTTGTAAGGTACTCCCTTTCTGGTAAGTTTATAGATGGCCATCACAAGTGGAGTGGAAATGAAGGTGGTGAACAAAGCCAATTGCGAATGTTTGGACATTGAGCACCTGTGGAAACTAGCATAAACATGTTGTCATTCAAAAATTAAGCAAACTAAGAGTATAATATGATTAAGAGAAGTTAATGGTGGCCCAAAATACTTGCAGAAGAATATAGATACCTCGCCGTCCTTTCCAATGTTGAGAATAATAAGTTCCACCAAGCCTTTGGTGTTCATAAAAAATCCAATTGCAGCGGCTTCCCTGATCGGAATCTTAAATAACAAAGACACAACCACCGTACTGCCCATCTTACCAAAACAAGCTGTGAATATGACAAGTACCAGTAAACACCATGAACGACCTCCACTTATGGTTGAGCGTTGCTTTTGAGCCCACTAGATGCAAAGTAAAGTGGGAGGACGAGCCCGGTTATAATGTACTCGATTTTCTCTATGAGAACACCTGCAAAAGCCAAAAGGACCATCTTTGGGTACCAAAATACCCACAAAAAAGCCCCAGAGAATGCATGTATACCAATGATGTCTGTGGCAAAACTTGCAGCCAACACTATACAAAATGTGATACATATACATATTTCCTTCACAGGTGCACCCTCAGGTGAACGTCGAGCAATCAGAGACAGTAGTGGTTTGACTGTAAAAACACAAACTATCACAAAACCAGCACTACAAAGCAGGACCCAAATGGAGATAAGTGAAGTGTTGCCGTTGGAGAGAGCAATAGCAAGAGCGAGAAGGACCCAGGCAGCAACATCATTGACTGCAGCAGCAGACATTGCGATATGGCGCAAATCAGTGGTTAAAAGCTTGAGCTCTGCCAGTATACGCGCCAGGACCGGGAAAGCAGTAATGGAAAGAGAGACACCCATGAAAACTAGGAAAGGTCCACGAGGAACTCCTTTATTAGTGGTGGCAGGGCGAAGATATGAGGTGCCAATACCAATAATGAAAGGGAAGGTTATGCCAGCTACGGCTATTCCAGAGGCATTCTTTTCCATTTGATATGGAAGCAACAAAGGGAACAATAGTTAAGGGTCATGGGAAATTCACCCAGCCTATCTTACAGCAAGTTTGACATTCATAATATGTATTTCAATAACCAGGTAAGAGCAAGCTTTTAAACACCAGATGTACTTGATAAAGACTCTTATCATGTTGAAATATACAAGTCACAGAACAAATAGACAAGAACATCAGAAATTATTCTGCACTAAAATTAAAAGAATTAAACCATAAGGATAACAGAGTTAACACCCAAAGAACTTAAAACCAAAAACAAAAACAAAACAGGTCTCTTGAATCAACAACCTCCATCTGTTAATTGAGCTACCGTATATATCTTTCCAGACCATGTTAAGTTTCTTCTTTTACTTGATCAACAACCTCCAACTAGAACTTTTCAGGCAAAATTCCTGAGCTAGTTAATATCAAGTTCGTGCAAAAACTTGCATTAGTTCAAATCTCAATCTTCAATGCCACTTCACTATCAGTAACCTTAAATTCACGATCTGAAGAGCCCATATCCATGAAGTCAGAATCCAAGGAATCAAACATCATCATATTCAGAGACCAAAGAGCTTCTAAACTTCTTTTCTTCTCGTTGTCTACTTCTAGCTTTCAAATTTGTTTCTTGTCTAGTGGTTGCATGCAACTTAAACTGCTTTCTCAACTGATATCGTAAAGCATCACCATAAACTTTACCTTGTGTTTCCTTGCCTTGATTCATAAGAAAAATGTATCTAAATCTCATACCCATCAAAGGATGATTTTGCACCAAGAAATTCTTCCTATAAGCTTCTCTAAGCACCACAGTTTGAGTCCTGATCTTATTGGAAACGTAAAAGATCCCAGGATGATGCACCAATGCCTTCTTAAATCTTTCTCCAAACCCCAAATAATCTCCAAATTGAAGCAAGTTCTGCTTCTCTGTCTTCTTCGAAATCAATAAGCACATCAATTCATGCAAGACCGCTACAGTCCATTTCTCTGCATAATCTCCGTCTGGGTCCAAATGAAAGGCATCTTGATAAGGCGATATGTAGGGCAAATCTTGCCACTCAAAAACCCAGTCTTTAACTCTCTTCGCCAAATCAAACCCTTTCGGGAAACTTAAAGAAAACCCAATACGCTCCCCTCTGTGAACATTCCTCAAATCTCCATGTGAAACTCTTCTCTCCATTTCAGACACAGCCAATTCATCTTTCCAAGAAACTAGCTCCAGACAAAGACACCCATCAATGTCACAAACATTGAAGTATTCAGGATAATCTGACAAAAGAGAAGTTACATAATCATGGGGCAAACCCAAATCAAGCTTGAACCCATCAATAACATGCAAAGGCAATCTTGTTCCTCTAGCAAGCATCAAAAGCTTAGCTAACCTTTTCACAGTATCATCTCTGTGACTTGGCGAGTCGTGAATGTCCTGCTCTTCTTTGTGGAGGGAGAAGGCTTTGGGGGTGAGCTTGACGTGGAGAGGGAGAGAAGGAGCGGGCTGGAATTGGCTAAAAATCGAAGGGTACTTGTTGAAGAATTTGTGGGCAGTGGTGGGAAGGTTTATGGAGGGTTTAAGGAGGGAGAGAGAAGAGAGAGGGAGGAACTTGGAAGGGGAGAAGACAATCTGGTTCTTGAGAGAAATGAGTTGTTTAAGGTTTAGTTCTTTGGAGACTACCGTGTCTAGATATGGATCGCGAACCCATCTGATTCTGGCGGCTATGAAGGTGCGATTGTAGTGAAGTTGGTGTAAGAGCTTGGAGCAGCCGATAAACATGGAGTCCAAGCACTTCGCTGGTTTTTAGTTAGTATAGAGACCTGAATTTTTATAATTTAAGGTTTATTTTTATAGTAATTTAATATTTAATATTAATTATTAATAAGCATTTTAAATACTTTAATTTAAAATTTTATATATATACTATTTAACATTATGAATCATTTAATTTTGATAATTTAATTTAATTTTTAAAATTGATTTAAATGTTAATTTAAAAAATTTAAAAAAATGGTGGCCCGTCGGGCTATGGGCAGGGCAGCTCATGATTGGGCCGGGTTATGGGCTGATATATCCCACCTATCAAGCCACGGGCCACTTAGTCTATGGTCAGGCTGGGCCGGCCTATGTTGCCATTATTATTTCTACACCAATTAATCCTTTTAGAGAATATGTTGAAGTTTGTCACCTTAGATTCGTTATGTAACATGTATTATGTATTCTCTCCTTGTGTACCAAAAAAAAATCTAATTGAATTGATTTGGAATTTCATGAAATTAAACACTAATTATATTTGGGAGTCAAATTATTGGGCCAGGCTATAGGCTAATATATCCTGACCTATCAGGCCACGGGCCGTCCAAATCTATGATCAGGTCGTGGCGGGCCTAGGACGTCGTTGATATTTCTACACCATCCAAACAAATAAAATCTAACTGAATTAATTTGGAATTTCATGAAATTAAACACTAATTCTATTTGGGAGTCAAATTATTGGGCCAGGCTATGGGCTACGAGCTATAGGCTAATATATTTCAACCTGTCGAGCCACAGGCCACCCTAATCTATGGTCGGGCCGTGGCAGGCCTGGGCCGTCGTTGATATTTCTACACCATCCAAATGAATAAAATCTAACTGAATTGATTTGGAATTTCATGATATTAAACACTAATTCTATTTGGGAGTCAAATTACAGTGTCCTTTTATTAATTTTAAGCAACAAATTTATTGAAGAAAAATTAATTTTCGACACTATATTTAATTAAACCATAGAACGTGCATTGGGTGTATCAGGAACATCAGACGTATCTCCACTTTCTTCATCCTCCTGCACTAGTTGCTGAAGATTCGCATTCGGATTGAACTGTTGAATCACTAACACTGAAGTGGAGTTTGAGAACTCCGACGAAGCCAAGAAGCTTCCTACTGGTCCTAGTTCTGGACTATCGCTCGTCTCCATTAAAGGAGCTATTGGTGGTGACCTTCCAACTAAGAACAGGTTGCACTTGTTCATGGATTTAAGTGCTCCGATGATGTCTGCTTTGTTCTCTACCTCTCTTTCCTGGTAAGTCACTGAATCTTGCTTTTTGCTGTTGTTGATGAAGTCGGAGAAGAAGAGCTCACCGCTCTTGGTTTCATCTTCTTCGTCAGTGGTGTTAACCTTCATCAACGCCGGTAATAACTTCCCTGGTGGGGCGACGAACTTTAGAGCAGTGAGCATGATCCCTGGGTGCTCAGCCATCCTGACACCATAAGACAAAGCTTCAACATCATCACGTCCTCCGAAGAAAGGCACCACGATACTGTACGAGACGTCACTGGATGAAACCTGAGTGGTGCCTCCTAGGCCACGGTCGACGAGAATTCCGACGGAGCAAGGGGCGTGTCTGAGGACTCGTTGGTTTACCTGATGTATCGAGTGGCCTAGCGACTCCATGTTCCCATCCACCCTTTGGTGTTTGTGGTATGGGAGCATGATCATGGCTGCTCGCTTCTGGTACGCGCTTGTACAAATGTCTTCGTGGATGGTGTTGAGGGCAGAGATGGCGGTCATGGGTCGAATGGTGACGCTGCTGAGTTGTTGATAAGCTTCAAACGCGATGACCATTTGGTCAGTGTTACTCTGCTTCTTGTTCCAAAAGGGGAGTCCATTTTTACGAGCTTTGTGAACCATGGATATGGCGGATGATCGCTCTGAGAGTTCCATAAGATGCATGGCGTATACACACAGACGTCCTCGCTTTCTGATCCCTCGAGAGCACTCTATCAGGTTAATCATGGTTGGTATGCTTCGACTGCTATGGAAACATGCCAACAATCGGAGCTCAGACTCAAGATCTTTGCGTTTGACCGTGCGGTGCTTGTAAGGAGCTCCTTTTCTCGCTGGTTTATAGATGGCCATCACAAGTGGAGTGGTAATGAAGGTGGTGAACAACGCCATTAAAACAAGTATCGCGAAGGTCTGATCGTTGAGCACCTGAGGAGATTAGCAGAAACATGTTTCTTCGTAAGAAAACGTTAATGGCGCCCCAAAATACCAGGTGAAGAACAAGATTACAGATACATACCTTACGGTCCTTTCCAATGTTGAGAACAATAAGTTCCACCAACCCTTTAGTGTTCATCAGAAATCCAAGTGCGGAGGCTTCCCTGATCGGAATCTTAAACAACAAAGAAACAACCACCGTACCGCCAATCTTACCAAAACAAGCAGTGAATATGACAAGCACGAGCAAACCCCATGAATGGCCTCCACTTATCGTTGCGACGTTGGTTTTGAGCCCACTAGATGCGAAGTAAAGTGGGAGGAAGAGCCCAGCTATAATGTCCTCGATCTTCTCTATCAGAACTCCGGCGAAAGGACCGTCTTTTGGCACCAAAATACCCACCACAAAAGCACCGAAGAGTGCATGTATTCCAATAGTGTCCGTGGCGAAACTTGCGGCCAACACTAGACAAAACGTCATACATATGTAGATTTCCTTCACGGGCTCACCTTCCGGTGAACGCCGAGCTATCAGAGACAATAATGGTTTCACTGTAAAAACACAAAATACCACAAAACCAGCACCACAGAGCAGGACCCAGACGGAGATAAGTGGGGAAGTGTTGTTGCCGGAGAGAGCTATAGCAAGAGCGAGAAGGACCCAGGCGGCGACGTCGTTGACTGCGGCGGCAGACATTGCCATACGGCCCAAATCTGTGGTTAAAAGCTTGAGCTCTGCAAGTATACGTGCCAGGACAGGGAAAGCAGTAATGGAAAGAGAGACTCCCATGAAAACTAAGAAGGGTCCTCGAGAAACTCCTTCGTTAATGGTGGCACTGAGAACATAGGAGGTTCCTATTCCGATGACGAAAGGGAGGCTTATACCAGCTATGGCTATTCCAAAGGCCTTCTTCCCCGTCCGACGTAAAGCTCGAATGTCGAGCTCCAAACCCACCAAGAACAAGAAGAACAGGAGCCCAATATTGGCTATGGTGTCCAGAACAGTCATGCTCTTTTTGGGGAACACCGCGTGCAAGAACTTGTCGCTTCTTCCAATGGCCGACGGTCCCAGCAGTATTCCTCCCTGAAGAAAAAGTAATTACACATGAAATTACCTCGCTCAACGAACTGTTCTTCACAGTTTCAGAGAAGCCATTAAAAACTTACAAGGATCTCTGCAATAACCCGTGGTTGTCTGAGAGGTTTAAGGACAAAAGCCAGGAATCTGGTGAAAGCGACCACCAAACACATCTGAAGTATTAACAGAGGCAGCGCATAATCCAGAGGATTTTCATGTTGGAAAGCTCCATTTGAAGTTGCTTTCATGGACGCAGTGCATGTTGCATTAGTTGCATTGTGACTGCTCGCCATTATCAATCACATCAACTCAATTCCACTCGAACCCACCTCAAGAATTGGATCTTCTCTTCAAAACCACCAAGCACTGGTATATATCAGTAACGATTAGTGAAAAATGGTGGGATTTAAAGGGATGATGATAATAACTAGAAAGATAAAACTTTAAGAGGATGACTAAAAATAGAAAGAACAAACGTATTTGACCTGTCAAAGCAAAGTGAGGTGTATTGAAGGAAGGGGAACACTTGCAGCTGCGAAAATTGAGCTCCGAAGGTCTTGCTCTTGGTCTTGTCCACTCCTCTTATCTTCTTGCAGCACAGCCAAAAGAATTGGAAAAGCTTGATATAGTAACTTAAGTGGAAGTTGTGTAGGATTTTAGAACCACAAACGTTTAAATCTTAACTATATAATAACTTTATAACTTTATATTAATAGAATTTTATCATTTAACAAATATCTTATTTTTAAATAAAAACTTTCCTTCTCATCAACCAATAATTATTGGAGCACATCTCTCTAAATACATTTTGGTATACTTCTGGCCAATTTTCCATAGCACTTCTTTCAACTAATTAAAAAAATACTTTCTTTTTCAGGCACTTCATGAGCTCTTATCAGATTGAATATTCTTAGAGGTGATAATTCTCTTTCATTTTCTATCCACTATCACAAACTAAGACCTTTTAAATGAGCTTTTATCTTAACAACCCATAGATGAGATAATCGTTGAATTGTTGCCAGCTATGGGAACTCACTCAATCTCACAATCTCTCAATAATCTAAAGCTCTGATACTATGTTAAATTTTAGAGCCAAAAACTAACAAAAGTATAGAAGAATCAAAAAGAGATAATGCAAGATACAATTTATTGATTGGTTTACTTTACATTAACATGAAATTTTAAATATGTAGATAATGAAATAACAAACTTAATTAATATCTAGATAAAACAAATTAAATTCAAAAGTTTAAATCCTAACTAGATAATAATTTTATCTTAATGAATCAAATTTTATTTTTAATAAATATCTTATCTTTAAAGAAAAACTTCTCCTTTAAATTTGAATGAATCTTTTCAACAAGCCGCGGGATTGAAGAAAGTAACTATCTAAACCAATCTTTCCTCTCCTTCAAGCATCTCCTCCATTGCTGAGCCAAGTTTTGGTCTCTTAAGGCTTAGAAGAGTCCATAATTTACCATAAGTTTGATATATATTTATAAATTAGGCTTTAAAAAGATATTCATTTAATAAATTATATTATTATATATTATATTTATATATTATTAATGAATTCATATCTATTTTATTTATATATTCAACTTAACATTACTTTTTAATTTTTAACTAAATTTTAATTAATATCATAATACATAAATGTACTTATGAATTTTTTCCGTATCTTATTTATCATATTATTTGTATTTATTATATATACTTTTTATATTATATATAATTTATTTAATAACCTATATACTTTTTATAATTATATAATAAATATAAACTAATACAGTTGCTCGTTTGTGATTATATAATTATATGTTCAAGTAATGAAAACAATTTCTTTGTAAAAATATAAAAAGAAAATTCTATACATTATAACCCCAAACCTCTGCGAAGTAAAGAGCTTTATACATTGTTGACTATTATATAACATACATATTTATATATACTTTTCTACAAATAAAAAGATTATGTATTTCGGTATATTTTAGTTTTAAAATATATTTTATTTTTAAAAGTCGAGTTATATTTTTTATTTTTATTATTTATTATTTATTTATGTATTTATTGTAATTTTATTTACATAATGTTTTGATGAGCCAGTTTTACTTATTTATTCTTTAACCTATATCACTTTTTTATTATCAAATCTACATGTAGGTTTACTGGGAACAACCTCTTTACTATATAAGGGTAAGGTTATATACTATCAGACCTCCTCAAACTCTGCTTCATTGTAATGATGATGATTATAAATGGAGTATTATAAATATATAAATACAAAATACAAAACTGTCATCAATAATTTATTTATTAATGTATTCATATCTATTTTCTTTATATATTTGAATTTAGAATCATAATTAACCTTTTTAAAATTAATATTTTAAATTTTAAAAATTTTAATTAAATACTAATAAATCAAATTAAAAATTTAAAACAAAATTTTTAAAAAATTAACTGAAAATTAAATCGAGATTTAAGATTTAAAAGATAATAAAATTAAAGAATTTAAAAAGTGATTGAAAATTTTATTTTATCTTTAGAAGAATTTAAAGTTTAATTAAAAAATAAATTATTAAATAAAATTAATTAATTATTTTAATTTATAAGAACTTATTAGTTAATAATTGATTAATTAATTATAATTTATCAATTTTTAATTAAAAATTATTAAAATAAATCCAACAAAAAGTTAGAAACTTTTATATATTAATAAAAGAATAAAATTTTTATAAATAAATTTAATAAAATGATAATAATAATTTTGTATTTTTCAATTAAAGATTTTTTAACGGAAATTTATACATATTTATTATTATTGACCCATAGAAAATTTCTCTCACCGGGCTTGTCCTTAAGTGGAAACCGTACAAACAAAGCCCTGGCCTTTAGGGTATGAACATCGGAAGCAATCATCAGTATCACTCCTAGCCTTCAACTTCTTCCAAGCTCATCGGGGTGCTGAATCCTGGAAAGTTTAGTTGCACCAGCAGTAGTAGTAGTAGTGACAGCATCAGTGTTATTTCCTCAGCAATTGTTGGTTTTCGGGTTTTAACTCATTAAAATGAAATTCCCACCTTCAATTTCTTCAAAATCGGCCGTGAAGTTCAGGATGTAAGTTCTTCTTCTGTTGAATTTTTTTGATGTACTTTTTGTTTTCTCTTTTTCTCGTTCATAATGTTTTGTATTTGACATGAACAGGCCAACGGCGGAGAATTTGGTGCCGATTCGACTGGATATTGAAATCGACGGCCACCGTTTCAAAGATGCCTTCACTTGGAATCCCTCTGGTTTGTTTCTCTTTACCATGATATTTTATGGATTGGGTGTTGGATATTCACTAATCGAATTGATTAATTTGACGATGGAAATTGGGTAATTGTTAGATCCTGACTCCGAGGTGGTGGTGTTCGCTAAAAGAACTGCCAAGGACTTGAAACTTCCTCCTGCTTTCGTCATGCAGATCGCTCAATCTATCCAGGTTGGTTGCTAATTTCAGATTTTTCCTTTTTGTTTTCAATGCTTGTCTTGTTTCTTCAAAAGGAAAACCAGAAAAAGAAAAATTACTTTGGCTAATTGATTCTAATAATCCAATGTAATTTGTCCGCCCGATGTTTTCGTTTTAATTATTTGATCACCTTTCATTTTATAGAATCAGTTGGCTGAGTTTCGATCGTATGAAGGACAAGATATGCTTACTGGAGACAAGATTGTTCCAATCAAGGTTTATATTTTCCAGCAGCCACCACCTGATTTACCTATTTGGGTGCTTTATACTAAAATACAATGCTTCTTCTTCTCAGCTTGATCTTCGAGTGAATCACACTCTTATCAAGGACCAGTTCTTGTGGGTAATGACGGTCGCTAGATGCTATCTTTGCTTACGCAGAAATTATGTTTTGGTGGTAATACATAGATTTTGAAGTGTCCGCTTTTGTGTTATATAAAAAATGGATTCCAGGACTTGAACAACTTTGACAGTGATCCTGAAGAATTTGCTAGAAACTTTTGCAAAGATGTGGGCATTGAAGATCCTGAAGTTGGTGTACGCAAAACTCATTCATTATCTTCATGCTGCTCTTCCTTGTTGCTTGTCATTTACTGCTAATCCCATTGTTACTTTACTTTGCAGCCTGCTGTTGCATTTGCAATCAGGGAGCAGCTTTATGAGGTGTTTTCATAAATTGTAATTTCATTTGTCTTCTTATGCCGAACCATATGTTAGTGTTTGGTAAGTCCAATTCGGTAACTTTGGTTGGCTTTTAATCTTTACTTTTGTAGATTGCAATTCAAAATGTAGCTACAGCCCGAGAAAGTAGAATGAACAAAAAGGGTCGCCGGGGTGCTGAACATGTTGCAGCCAGGTTTGTTTTCATTGGTTCATTGTTTACCTGTTGCTTCAGATTTCCCTTCAACACTGTGCATGAGTGGTTTTGAAATAAGAACATTGTAGACACTTGTTGCTAACTTGTCATGTCCCCATTTTTTCCTCTGTTACTCAGTAAAGCAGGTGGTATGCCGTTCGATTTGATAAAGTTATTCAGCAACAAATATAGTGTTGTCCGGTATGTATTTCATTTCCTATCAGTAATAGACTTGATGTGGGAGTAAAGAAATTTAAAATAAGCTTTCTGATGTACTGATCCTTAACTGCCAATGTGTCTCAAACCTTGTAGTTAGCCCGAAATGCAGAACATCATGCTAGTAACCTAAATAAGTAAATACTTATCATATCTTAATTTGCCAGGCTTCACAATTGCTTGAGGTGTCATGTTTCATATTTATAACTGTACCACAAATCTTGTATTTGCACGAGGAAGGACTCATAGTTATTTTTTTCACTTGCACTTCAGAAAGAGGAAGGAGTGGGAGGTATATGAACCTATAGTTGACCTCCTGTCAAATGAGGAATTAGATGCGCTTGAAGCAAAGGAAGAGAAATATGGTCGGTGAATCGAATCGAATCGAGTCGCACACCTTATTGCTGACAAGTATAGAGTTGATCAGGAGACGAACACTGCAAGGTAGCTTATGTCTGCTTCTTGTCTTCATGTATCATACAAGTAGATTTGACGCCATGGTAGTTCTTTGATATATGCTGAACCAGAGCTGCTGGATATCATGAATTCAAGAATTTTATACAATACTGTCAGCTTCGGTTCATGCTTGAGTGTCTACAACTGCAAAAACGGTCGGGAAAAGAAAAATACGACTGATGCACCATTTCTTAGTTTGGTTGATCAGCAAAATTCTGTTAACGTGACGGGGATTTGCATGATATCATGATCAAAAGATGACCTTTTTGCTATGTAATCAGATTAGGAAGTCTGCATTGTGGATTTCCAATTACATTCACTTGTAATTGTAACAATTACGAACGATACGGGTGCAGTTACGGTGGTATTATGTATCGAACATTATTATAAAACATATGAATATAACAAGATACATTCAGAAATTTGATAAGGAAGAAGAAGAATATTGCATGAAACCCACCGGACAAATGGAATTGGTAAATCTATCTATCAATCTAATTTATCCGTCTCTCTGGTCTGATGATCAGGAAGCGTTCAGGTTTTGAAACGCGAACTGTCGTAGAACATGGGAATGAAGGCGGACCTGACTCACTAACACTAATCCATCGTCGTCCATCTTCATCACTTCGACGTATCCTTCTACCTTCATAGAAACCTTCTTCCCTCATCATGTCGTTCGTTCCATGAGAGCAACAAGACTTGAAGATGTTGAACAGACAGAAGGGTAACCTCCTCTGCCTCCCAGCTCCCATATCTACCCTGAGGACCAAGTGATATGAGTCGTCTGGTCTGCTAATTTATAGTGAAACCAGAGGAATAATAACAATAAATTAAAAATTCTACGCTTTGTGCGCATGCGCGCACACACACACATATACTAGGGTAAGTTGAAGACTCTTGAAATTGAAAGCACAAATATATTTAGTACATATTCGTGCTTTCTCCTATTGAATAGCTCATATTTTTTCTGTACGGGGAGTTTTAGCTTTTCGTTTCGTGTGCCTACAGCATGTAAGATATAGGCTCTTCTTCTTTTCGTTTTATTTTTGTTTGACTTAAACCTTTGGATGCATATTTTTATCTCCAAATTTTTAACTGAATCACAATTCAGTTTTAAACAATCTTAAAATAGTTAGTTTAAATAGATATTTAATTATATATTTAGAATTACTAGCACATTAAACCTTTAAAGTAATTTCTAATTTTAGTTATAAAAAACCATTGTTAGTACTCAAGTATAAAAAAAGAAAAGGATTAAATCTCAAAATAAAAGTTTAGAAAAACACTAAACCATTCTCGATTTTTATTATCCATAAGTCGAGATCTTTATTTTAGCACCTTTAACATTTTAAAAACTACATCATATTATCAAAAAGTTGATAAAGAGAGGAACTGAAATGATATTCCTTTTATGTATGCCATCATAAGATAAAATACGATTTTTATGAACAAACATATTTATAATTTCATCTACTTCTTTGCTGGATAAATCATTTATATATATCTCGAATATGAAAAATCAGAAATTAAAAAAATTCACTTCCAATTAATTACAGGAATAAAAAGGCAAAAATAAGGCTATATGTAATTATATTAATGTTATCCCACCTTGTGTTGTAATAAGGCGACTCTCTTAAGAGAAGTAACAGTTCTGATTTTCTTTTACTCTGACCGTTTACATAAAAGAATGATTAGTATCATATATAATCATGAAATTATTGATAAAATTTTATCATTAATTTTGTAGAGTGGCATAATAAATATAATTTTGTACAAACTCCGATTAATTTGATGTTAAGATAATTGAGCTTGGTAATTATCTCTCAAACGTGTCATTGGGCCTATGTTCATAGGCTTGCTATGATGGGTAGTCTTGGCCTATGTTTTGCAGTGCACAGGAGATCCTACTGCTAGCCAACCTTAAATACAGTCGCCCCATTGAGAACTATATGTACTTTTTGTTGATTAGGGTTTAGAATAGCAATAGTCAATCCTCTGCGTCTCTGTCACTTCACTTCACAAAAAAACAACAATAGATTCAATTGTTCCACAATTTTCAGGTATTTGTTCATATAATTATTGAATATAGCATGTTATGTATTAATTAATTACGAAATTAATCTAAAATTTCATGTTAATTTCTTTCAATTATCTCATTCTTGTGATGGCGATCTCCTCGTATGAAATATGAGCATACCTTAGAAGACCGTAGTGGTCCAACGAAAGCAGTATCATCTTAATCATAAGCAAAAAAAAGAGTACGCATCATACTGAAGAGCCCTCCAACAAAACCAAACTTGTCATTCTCTTCATAAAGCCATTCCTACAAAGACATAACAAAGAACAATTTTAAACCAATTAAGGAGTTGATGTTAGCACTTCTTTCTTGCCCATTAACCAGAATCTACTTCTTTGAGACATAACCGGATTCAATTAAATCAATATTCTAATGGATGATCTAGGAGTTGGTGTTGTGTTTCTTTCTTGCCCATTCGGAAAAACCAGAAGTAATATCAAGGTAAATAAAGAAGCAGGCCAGATATGGTCCCAGCCTTCTGCTTTCCTCGATTGCTCTCTAACATTTATGTCAGGTAATCTGATCTTATCACCTAACTCATTTATAGCACTGCATCTCTATATCAACGGCAGTGGCTTAATTTATTGCATAAGATAAACGTGGATAAGAAAACCTGAGCTGCAGGGGGAACAGAGACTGACATTGTACATCTGCCAAAAGGTACCTTCCGACCTCGTCAACTCACCATCAGAGAATCCAAGGAAACGCCTCACTGCGATTGCCATTTGTTTTTCACTCTTGGTGGTCGGGTCGGTCGTGCTGGGCCTGAACCCAGTCATAACGACCCATAGGCCGATCGGTCTCACGCCTATTGGCTAAGCAAGGCCCAAGCCCAGGACCAGATATATACAGCCCACTTGCAGACGAAAATCTCCCATGCAGAAGTAGAAGTCTACGTAAAGACTTA
>JANIJH010000224.1:2404216-2434574 GCA_024520975.1 Erythroxylum areolatum | reverse complement strand
TGGGCTACGTAGCTCAGTGGTGTGAGGCGTGGGTCATGCACCCAACAAAACCCTGAGGTCACAGGTTCGACTCCCCATGAGGGAGGGGCTAAATCTAGAACCCGACGTGACCAAAGGGGACAAAACCCAATGGTGCGGGCCCACTCAAACCACCAACTAAGTTCCCTCAAATAAGTAGCATCAAAATATAATAATTACCACATAAGATACCTTAGTAATCTCAACTATAAAGATCAATTATACAATCGTTAAGAAAATCTGCAGACACATAAATGATATTCTATTTGAGATCATCATAATCGGGTCATTGAATTTATTCTCTAATAATCACCCATACATTTATTTAAGTATCGCTATACTTTAATTTATGAGATTGATTGCTTCATATAAAAAATCGTGTGCTAGTTTTATCAATGACAAGAACAATTTAGAAAAAACACATAAATACTAATTAAATTTAACAATAATTTATTAAAATTTTTATATTTTAATATATAAGATGTATTAATTAATTAAATAATAATGTTACACATAAAATTCCAAGAAACCCATTAAAAATTTAAGCATTGTTTAATTTGTTATCCTGTTTTTAGATTATTATTATTATTATTGATGGTATCCTTGGAGGTGAGTGAAACAAGACGGACAAGCCTGCACATTCTGATCCTAAACCTCTCTAAACCTCCAATTTAGCGACGTTTTATTGAATCAACGTTGATGTTGTTGTGTTTTTTTTAAATATTTTCTATTATTTATTTATTTATTTGTTATCTCGTAATTAATAATTATTCCAAATGCTCTTAGAATGTTTGGGACAGGTTTCTGATTTCTGAGCCGAATCTAAGGGTATGTTTGGATGTGGGTGGAGAGATGGAAGGGAATGGAATGAAATGACCCAAATGACTCAGGCCATTGTTTGAGAGTCTATTTTGAAATAGGATGGAATGATAATTAATAACTTTAGAAGCCATCATTTGCCATCCAAAATTTAATATTTTGTGACTTCCTAAATTAGGGGGTCAAGGATGGAATGACATGACTTGCCTTCCAAACTCTAATTTATTGACAAAAATACCCTAAAAAAATTAATGAAATTACAACTTCAGTATAACAAATACCTACGCGGCTACATGTTACTACGTCCATTGTGTTTCTCCTTCAACTGGCTTCTTCCATTGACGAATGTTTTCTTCTACTGCTACCAGTGACGGAGCCAGAAATTTAATATAGGAGGGTCCGAATATTAATTTTTTTTAATTTTGGAGGGCCCAGTGTATCACTGACCCTTAAATAGCTCCGTTATATATACATATATGTATATATATATATATATTAAAAATATTTTTTTTTTAAATCTTGGGGGGGCCCAGTGGCCCCCCAAGTCCCAATATAGCTCCGTCTCTGACTGCTACTAGGGTCATCTGTCTTCGTTCTATCAGGTAAGTATTGACTATTCTTTTGTGTTCATCTTCTTGACACTTTTTGTATGTGAAGAAATCAGAAATTTTTATTGATGTTGGTGTCGTTTTCTTTGTTCATCGATGGACGTGCGCTTATCCTATGTTGTGTAGAAATAGATTTACAATGCTAAGAATAATTATCAACCATAACAAGACACATGAATAAATGCCTAATGAAGGGTACAGTGCGATGAGAGTTAATGAAAAAGAATAAAAAAATTGATTGCTTATTAGGAAAATGAGAAAACTATATTATGGCATCCTACAATTTGAAATGCTTTGGGGTTACTAAAATAGTTTTATGGCAATTATGCATATTTTATTATAAGGGTAATTTTGGAAAAAAAATATTACAAGTCATTCCATTCTATTCATTTTTAGCATTACTTTCAAACAATGGTCAAAGGAGTCCCTCTTTTATTTTATTTAAACTTCCAAACAATGGAGTAGCCCATTTCATTCCATTCCATTCCACTCAATTCCATTCCGTTCCATTAATTGTCATTCTATTTCATTCCATTCTAAATTTCCAAGCATACCCTAAGGCCCTGAGTATCATCCTCATCATGCGTCCACCTTATTATTATAATCAAATCTTATAAGTCGTTGTTATATAGAATTTAAAATTAAAATAATTAACAAACATATATAAATAAATAATGCTTTTATCAATTAAAAATAATATTATTATTCATAAAATTTCATCAAGCTCATTGAAAGCAAAGTCGTGTACCGTTCTGTATGAAACAAAGGGTTGATTATATCAGATTTAAATATTGGTCAGTATTTGTCATTTTCAGATAGTATCGGCATCGAAAATTTTTAAAAATGGGAAAACTTTTTTTCAAAATTTCAAAAGTTTTAAACTCTCCCTCCCTTCTCTGTTTTTTAAAAATTTTTAATTAATTATTTTATTTACCTTATTTTTATAATTATTATAAATTTTAATATTTTTTAAAATAAAAATAAATATTTTTATCACTAATAATAATAATAATTAAATAAAACTTAAAAATAAATTATTTTTATTTAAATTAATTTAAATATTTTATATAATATTTATTAATAAAGTATTAATAAAATATTTTATTTTTAAAAATAAATAATTTAAAAAATATCATTTATAAACTAATATTTATTTTATGTATTTTTAATTATTAAATCAAAATTTATTTGAAATTTATATATTTTAAAATATATTTTAAATTTAATTATTTTTATTAATAATTGTTAAATTAATTTTATAAATTAAATTAAAATTGTAATTATTATTTATTATTATAATTTTTAGGATAGGGTTAAAAATATACGGTATAACTGTATAATACGAGCATGGACTACCCACTCCAATGGCTGGCTGATGAATTTGAAGGTAGAGACAGTATCACCTAACCTCCGTTATCTGTTGGGACAAATCACAAAAATAAGAATGACCGCAAGTTACCTACTTTTAGTCTCCCATGCCTACCAACCACCAGTGGTCCTAAAGTCAGCATCCAGAGACGATCGGATCCTGCAATTTCAAGACGATTACTTCTTCTTCTTCTGTATAGTTTACATCCATGGGGTCGTTGACGAAGACTGAAATTCTGGACGCCCCTCTGCATGCTATCGGCTTCGAAATTGAAGAGTTATCCCCACACAAGGTCACAGGTCGTCTTGTCGTTACCCACAAATGTGTGCAGGCACGTCTTCTTCCCCTCTTTCTTTCAGTCTGGTAGTTACTACTGTTAATTGTTTGTGACGTGATGAGCGAGAGATATTGGTAATTGATTAATTAATTTTAACTTCTAGCCGTTCAAAGTGCTACACGGAGGAGTATCGGCGATGATAGCGGAGGCATTGGCGAGTATGGGAGCTCATATGGCGTCGGGATTCAAAAGAGTTGCTGGTATTCACCTCTCAATCAATCATCTTAAGCGAGCAGATCTTGGTGACCTTGTCATCGCTGAAGCTACTCCCCTCAGTCTCGGTCACACTATTCAGGTACTTTACGTTCTGTTACCATTGTACATTAAGTCTACCTGTTTAATTCAATAGATTTGTGAATTTTCATTCAAAATGCTCATCCTTTATCAGAGATGTCATGTTTGCATTTGTTCTGCACTTTGTGATTGTAGTCAAAATGAATGTATTGAACCCAAGATTAAATTTTCATTCTGAAAAGGTATGGGAGGTGCGTCTATGGAAAGTTGATCCTTCAGACTCAGAGAGCAAAATCCTGGTCTCATCTTCCAGGGTTAGTCTTTTATGCAACATGCCTGTGCCAAATCATGTAAAAGATGCTGGAGACAATCTCAAAAAATTTGCCAAGTTATGAACTCCGACTTGCAAAAAATCATGTTTATCAAATAAAAGTGAATTATTTTTGGTACATTTTCATTGAATTACATTACTTGAAGTTAGATCGAGGAAGGGGAAGATCCTTCAACAACCTTACCGGTCAATAGTATAGTAGACGTAGCAGTAGTAGAAGTAGAAGTTCTTGATGGCATCTCAAGTCATAACACAATCCTATATACTTTGTGCTCTGCTCAGTTTAATCAACATATTGTATAGATATAGAGAAGATATGAAATCTAAAACCTGCCACAATATTGCATAAGAGTACTGGTAGAGAAGAAACCAAGTATAAAGTCACGCAGATTCTGCAAATCCCATCCGCAGATTACCAAAGTCAAAGACTGTGTGATATGCTCTTAGGAAAACGTCTCCAAGAACCCTGCATCCATTTCATAAATTAGTGTCTGTAATGCTCATTTCCGTTGTTTGATTATACGATTTACACAAAACATGGTAGAAGGATAACATACCAAAGGGGGCCTTGTGGGGGTGGCACATCCAGACTAGTGAACCCACTCAAGCAAACACTTGCAGAGTCTTTTCCAACTCTGACGATATACTGTACCAGATAAAAACCATAACTTGCTTTACTTGGATGGAAAAAAGCGAAGTTTAGAAAAGAAAAATCCAAAACCTGGGGGGGATACAGCTAAATCAATAACCACACCTGTTCCGGAGACAGAGAAAATGGTTTATCTCCAATGGTGAATGAAACATAAGGCATGGTGGCCATGTCATGGCAGTTGACAAACGCTTCTCTCGTGGGATTGGGAAGCCTTTCACACATCTTTTTAAATGAACACACATAGATACATAGATTTCAAGTTATGATTAGCAAAAATACGACACATGAGTGATTGTTGTTGGAGAGAAAAGATATACTCTGTACTAGAAGAAATTACCTCATCCAGGTATTTGAATATATTTTCCCTTGCTTTCTGTTCCTTAAGTTGCATTTGAATCCAGAGAACTATCATCTCGCAGAAAGTACATAGAGCACTCTCATCAACTGATAATCTGGTATCATCTTCATTATCCACCACTGTCTTAATCACATTTCTGCAAGATTCAATTGTTTTATGTAGAGAGCAAGACGCTAATTAGAGGAAGAAAGCAGAGATTTTTACCTGGCAGACTTAGAACCATTGAGTAGACATATTCCAATATCACCACAGACAAATTTGGGTTGTAACTACAAAAAAGGGTGATAGAACACACCTATTAGACAGATTCCTTTTACATTGTAAGAGTCAGCCGTGGAAGTAACTGAAGGATGAAAGAACACACCCCTGACATTATGTATTCCCATATCACATTTGCATATTTTGAGTAAACATATTTACACTCCAAGCTCAGAATTCCTCGAGCTCCAATGGCATGGTTGATTTGAGCTACGATGGCCTGGAAATGAGATCTTTTAACATAAACACCCAGGATAAGAATTTCACTTTCTATGAAACATGGATATGTTTGTGAGTGATGTGAGCATTTACAGTTGGTCCGGCAAGAAAGGGTACTCCTGAGTCCACAATAGCTGCACATCCATTCTCGCAAAATCCTGAAATTTCTAGGTTGTTCAGACTTGGATTTCACTGGTAAAATCCAGCACCATAGAACAAACCTATTGTCCTAAACCTGCAAGTTATTTTCTCATTCTGAAGAAAAGGTAATATTCCTGAATCTTTCACCATAATATAAGCATTTCAGTCACATAGGAAGCTTGGGCTCTACATGCTATGTCATCACCTGTTGAGCTGTTTGCAATAAGGATGTCTCCCACCGTGATCTGGCATGAAGGATGTGTACAATTTCAAGGTAAATCCAGTTTCTTGTGATCAAAAGAAGAAGACAGGAAAGTTTGTGACTTGGGAAAACCTGCCAGTAACCCCTTTTAGTAACTGGGACATAGGCGTGGTCTCCCCTGAAATGCCTCCAGTCAAAGCCTCCAAAGACAATCTCACCACCCACCGTCGATACTGGATCAGGATTTAGCCAGAGAGAGAAAATTTGCTGGTTGAGTAGCCCTTGTTGCGCCATATTATACCTGTAAATGGACCCAAATCCATGAACTACCCAGTACAAGACACAATGAATGAACACTAAATTATCCTATCCTGCTTTCTGTGGTGAAGGACAGATCATGCATTATAAACTCCTGAAATGATACCATAATGGTGTAGCTTGGCCAACAGCAATTTCCTGAAACCCAAGCCCGAGGACCCCATCAAACTGTGTACATAAGAATGACAAAAATCCTTCTCGTGTAATCTCCACAAACTCCTGATGAATCATAGGACAGGACATACCATCATTGCAGCAGCAGAAAAAGAGAAAAGTTCAGAGGCATAAAAACGTTATGGAAGAACAACCCACTTGATCTTTGATGATACCATTTCCAACTTTGATGTAATCTTTACTGAAGAAGCCCGAAATTGAGCCTGAACCGTACTTTATTTTGCAAGGTATTCCTGGAAAAGTAGCAAACCGAGAGAATTTGACACCCCAAGTCCAACCAATTCAGACTCCTAAGATGGTGGTGTAGAAAATATTGAAAATCAGATTTACCGATCTTTGTATAAGTACGGGACAACCTTGCCCTGAACTTGGAATGGAAGTAGCAAGTAATCTGCAAGTCATGCAGGTAATGTACACAAATTACTCGTATGTAACACAAGAAAAAAAAAAGATCGTCGACCTTTTAAGGACATACATACATACAGATAAAAGACATTTCGAAGATGGAACCCAAAGGTTGGCGCTACCAGTATCGAAGACGACAGAGAAGCTTTGTGGGGGTGATCCAATAGCAATCTCTCCATAATATTGTATACCTCTATAATTCTTAAGGTAAACCACATCTGGTCCTTCGGTGTTATGTTGAGCATCGGGAACCTTAACCATTCTGGTGGCTCTCACGGTGGAAAGGTCCAAAGATCGCTTTCTCAAAGCAATTCTCAACGTACCTTTGCTCTTCCCGGAGAAAGATTCAGCATCCAAACACGCTCTCACCAAGATTGCTGCTACTACAAGAATCTTGATCCGCATGTTCTAATTATCACAATCGAGATCAGAGGCAGGCAAGAGAGAAGTTGGGAACATGTAAAGCGAGTAAAGAAGTAGGCTTCCTGATACCATACCTGGAACCAACTGCTAAATCTTACGACTTAAGAAGGAAGCAGAGCAACAAGGGGTGATCGTGACTGAGCTTAGTAAGGAAGCAGAGCAACAAGGGGTGATCGTGACTGAGTCTAGTATGTTTGAGAATGAGAATCGATGGTGTAGTAGTAGCATATAAAGGTGGGGAGAGTGAGTGTTACTTTTGGATCATTTAGAAACGAAACTACCCAGTAATTTCTTCTTCCAATGTACTTGGAGTGGGAAGTATCCTTAATCCATCTTCTTTTCAGGGGCAAGGCTTGGCGATTTTGTTCCGGTCAAATTAGAGTTAATTGGATTCCTGATGAAGATTGAACCTGAGGCAGTTCAAAACTTGACTGAAATTTTGATATTATTTTAATTAAAATTTTCAAAATAAGATTTAATACTTAACAAATAAGATCACCGGTAGTGTTTAAAATATGGTGTCGAAAAGTTAAACCGGTAATGTAAAAGATTTAAAGTTTAAAAGGTTAAATTCGATCGTCACAAAATTAGTTAAAAATTGAATAAAATAAACATTTTTGAAATATGATTAAAAGATGTTGCTAAGAATGTTAATAAGTCAGGTCCGACCATTCCTGACCCCGCCTGGCCTAACCATCGGCTAAGGTGGTCCATGGCCTGATGGGTCAGGATAGGTCAGCCTGTGGCTTTGCTTATGACTTGATGTTTCAACCCGACTCACCATATATATATTTTTTAAAGTAAAAAATAATGTCATTTTTTATAAGTAAAGCTTGGGTCACAAGCCGGCACGACTCGACCAGTGGTCCCGATCGGGTGAATCATGGTCGGCACGTAGGCCTGTCAACTTGAGCTAAATTTAGGTCGGGTCGATCGGGCTAAATTTGACATCCCTAGATACTGTTTAGAATTTATTTTAATTAAAAAAGTTATTAAACAAAAATTAATTAAGTTATTTTAACTTAAAAAAATAAATTAACAATAAAATTTATTAAAATAAATTGAATTTGGAATTAAAACTTGAATCTAAAATTGAATAGTTTAAGATTTTACGGTTATACCCATGGAATCTATTTAATTTTTTAATAATTGATCACTCGTATAACTATTATTATGTGGTTTTTTGTTAAGAAAAAAGTGATGGTTGTTTCTATATTTGTTTTTGATTTTGATTTCAAATTTAATAAAAAAGTTGTTTGTTTGAATTTTTAATTTTTGTTTTTAGTTTTGGCTTCTTCCAATTTTCAAAAATTATAAAAAACCATAAAAATAGCTTTTTTTTCTTGTTTCTATTTTTTTAATCTGATTTACTATCATTTAAATATATATTACTTGACTTAAAAAAAATTTACTTAATTATTAATAAAAATTATGAATCATTTACTTCAAGATTATATATTTAATCAATTAAAATTAATTATCAATAAAAATTATGAATAACTTAATTTAATTTAATTTTTATAATTAAATTATAAGTAATTAAAATTTAATAATTATTAATAATATAATTAAATTTAAATAAATAAATATTCAAATAAAATTTTATTTAACAATTAAAATATATTTCAAATAAATATTAATTTATAAATAAATTTTAAATTATTTATTTTTATTAAAATAACATAATTTTATTAATAATTTTTTAATAAATAGAATATAAGAGATTACATAAATTTATTTATTTTAAAATAATTTATCTTTAAGTTTTATTTAATATGTAATTATTATCAGTGATAAAAATATAACTATATTAACATTAAAAATCAAGCAAGTTTTTGTTTTTATTTAAAATGTTAATGTTAATATAGTTATATTTTTAACAAAAACAAAAAACTGAAAACGAAAACGAAAACTGAAAACAATAATAAAAAAACATAAGTAGAATTGAATTCTCTTGAAATAATGGATAAATCTTATTTTTCAATTAATATTTGACGAGATTTAAATTTATAAAAGTAATTTAGAATTAAATTTATTTTTGTTAATTAAAATTTTATTAATTTTGATTTAGCCTACTAATTTATAATTAGATTCGATGTTAATTTATTGAATTAAATCAATTTTTAGCATTTTATGCAATATAAATTTAAATAAAATTGATTTAAATAATCAATAGTTTATGCAACTCAAATACAATTTAGGGTTTAAAGATCACTACAGAGTTACATCTTCTTAGTCTATCTTATGTTTTTTTGTAATTTTATTTTAAATAAAAGCAAAAACCTATTTGATTATTATTATTATATTTTTGTCTACCGATAATAATTATATATTAGATAAAATTTAAAAATAAATTATTTTTAATTAAATAAATTTATTTTAATCTCTCGTATAATATTTATTAACAAATTATTAATAAAATTATTTTATTTTATTAAAATAAATAATTTAAAAATTATCTTTTATTTACAAATTAATATTTCTTTTAAATATACTTTAGGTATTAAATCAAATTTTATTTAAAAATTATATATTTTAAGATAATTTAAATTTAATTATATTATTAATAATTATTATATTTAATTTGATTACACAAATTAGATAAAATTATTAAGCAAAATTAAATTATCCATAATTCTTATTAAAATTAATATATTAAATAATATATATTTAGTTAATAGTAAACCATATTATAAAAAATAGAAACAAAATGTTATTATTAAGCTTTAATTCGATTTGGAAACTCGTAAAAATGACTTAAATTTTATTTAATTGATCGAATCTAAAAAAATTAAATACATTAACTTAGGATCGAGCCCAAACTGATTAAGCCGGCCCAACATTTACTTGCTTAACATTATTTCTCAAGAAAAACAAAAAGCAACGCCACGAGATTCGAACTCACGCAGGGATAAAACGTCACTTACTTTAGGCAAGCACCTTAACCACTCAGCCAAAACGGCGCCATCGCGTACAGTAATCTATTAATGTAATACTCTACAAAGAATCTGTGGGAGGTCTCCTTTCTTCAGATGGTGTCTTTCCCTGTCGATTCGTTTTATGCAATCCACCTCAAAAACCAGAGAGTGTTTCCTTTTTCTTGTTGGGTATGTTTTGTAGATTCTGAAACTAAATCATATAGAATCTGTGTTAGTTAAAATGAACTACTACCACCAACACTGAAGAGAAGAGAAGAGGAGTGATCGGCAGTGTAAAAGACGCCTTCTTTTTCGAGATGGCCACCGTGCAAATGGCCGGAAACCTGACGGCTCACGACAGGAGGATACTGATGAAAGTAAACGCTGGCGCTTCAAGTCTTTCCTTCCTCGGCTCGTCCTTCATAGTTGCTTGCTATGTTCTCTTCAAAGACCTTCGCAAGTTCTCCTTTAAGCTCGTCTTCTACCTTGCCCTATCTGTACTACTCTCTCTCTCTCTCTCTCTCTCGCCCATTCTATG
Organism: Erythroxylum areolatum; assembly: GCA_024520975.1. Classification (NCBI taxonomy): domain Eukaryota; kingdom Viridiplantae; phylum Streptophyta; class Magnoliopsida; order Malpighiales; family Erythroxylaceae; genus Erythroxylum; species Erythroxylum areolatum. The sequence goes on along the minus strand of JANIJH010000224.1, from coordinate 2,424,252 downwards.
TTTTTCTTCTTTTTGCTTTGGATCTAACTCTCTTATATTCATTGCTCTGAATTTCTGGAATTCAGGACATGCTATGCAGTTTCTTCAGCATAATTGGGTATGCTTCTAGAACCGATCTCTTCTTCTGATGATGCTTGTCTCTTTTTTTCAGTTATCTGGGTTTGAAGTTAAGAAGGTTTTTTTCTTTTGACTGTTTGATACAGGGATCCTTCTAAAGGATTCTTCTGTTATGCTCAGGGATATAGCACACATTTCTTCTGTGTTGCATCTTTCCTTTGGACTACAACTATTGCTTTTACTCTGCATCGTACTGTTGTTAAACACAAGACTGATGTGGAAGATCTAGAGGCAATCTTTCACTTGTATGTTTGGGGTATGAATTCCAGTTTGTGGATCAAAAATTCTAAATTGTCACCGTACTTTACTATTTTCTACTTCTTTTTATCTTTTCAAAGAATCTTCTGGACACTTGAACCACCATCAACTCCTGACAGGAACTTCATTGGTTATGACTGTAATACGCTCCATTGGTAATGAGCATGGACATTTAAGCGCATATTGTTGGGCGCAGACAGGGAGAACAAGGAAGGCAAGTTCATATAATTGCCAGTCATATACATGTGTTGATATGCATGTACATTGGTTGCTAGGGAATTTTGCACATTGAACTGCAATGATTTGGCTTTTATTTTTGGGCTCTTGAGTCTTTCAAGGAAGTTAATAATCACATTGTAAATCAGTGAAATTTTGTTCTGTGTTTGCAGTCCTCATGTTGATTCTTTTAGATGAAGTTCTTAATGGTTCAAAATTGAAGTAATATGTCATAACATCGACTCCATTTTCTTTGCATTAATGTAACTTAACCTTTGATGAAGCAAAGTTTCTTTTCTTCTTGTTCTTCTCCCTTTCTCTTTGTCTCCTTTTCTCTTGTTACATGTGTATGTATGCACATATTGGAAGACAGTTCATTCAAGTTAAACTTCAGCAGAGCCCTGAATCCTTTTAATAGAGGCATTTGTGTTTCAAATAAGTGGCCCTTGGATGTTACACATTAAGATCTGCCTGATGCTGAAGGTTATATTGCATGAAATCTGCTTTTGTTGAGACTGAACTTATGGCAGCAAATCTTGTCAAATTTCTTTTTTAGCTGTCAAAAGCACTGAGTAATTATCAGCTCAAACATCTAGTATCTACATCTGCAGGCAGTTCATTTTATAACATTTTATGCACCGCTGTGGGGTGCAATCCTTTACAATGGATTTACATATTTTCAAGTCATACGCATGTTAAACAATGCAACACGGGTATGTACCCATATCGACATTTCTTTTCCATTTTTTTCCTCTATTATTTTTCTGTCGGCTCATGTAGATGTGGAGAAAACCCTGATTCTATTCTGGAATCTTCAGATGGCTGTTGGTATGTCAGATCGAGCTTATCAAGTTGATGCGAGGCCAGATATGAAGGTTCTCACCTTACATGTAGTTTATACCTTAGAATTTTCTCCTGAAATAAAGATGTTGACAATACTTAGTCTACAAAACTAAAATTGGTTGGCATGTTACAATATAATGAAAGGATTTCCTCTTCATTGGCTTAATGTTACACCCGTGTGATCTTGAAAAATTGCATCTTTGACAAGATAATTCCCGTGGTGTAATCTCTTTGACTGTTCAATCAATAATAGGCCATCATAAATGTTGGTTAGACCTTGCAAATCTTTATATGTTATGTGAGGTCACTGTCAAACCATTGTTCTTTACTTGCTTTCGTTGAACTTATTTTATTCGATTATGAAATTGATCCTTTTCTACTTTAACGTATTCTTCATATCACAATGCTGTCTCTTATTGTGTATGTAGAGTCTGATCTGCTCTATATGACATCTATGCACAATAAGATGCTATGCAGTGCCATATAATGTCTAGTATTGAGGATTTGACCCGTTTCAGTGTTGAATAGGATTTTTTTGGAGGAATCCCTTGAATTAGTAGGATATACATAAGTTGTTTCAGTTCCAGATATAAAAGTGAGCTATGCCTCTTGAAAATTGCAAGGAATGCCTTAATAAAGTTCCTAATGTAACCATGGGACTAAGAACTCTTGCTGAACCATGTATATCTGTATTTCGTGTGAGTTATTTTTTTTCCATCTTTCTTCTGTTAAATCGGTTTCCTAACAGTCTCTAGTTTAACCTTATTTTCATGATAAATTTAAGGCTTTAAACCGGTGGGGATACTATCCACTTATTCTGATCGGATCATGGACGTTTGGCACGATCAACCGCATTCATGATTTCATTGAGCCTGGTCATAAAATCTTTTGGCTTTCAGTTCTTGATGTTGGAACTGCAGCACTTATGGTAATTCTGGTGGCCATTGCTGAAACCTCTTTCGTTTAATTCTCGTAAAGGCTCGCTGTGCTGTTTGTATTATGTCAAATTTAATTATGAAATGCAATTTATTGTTAATTGAAATACAGTTTTCTGATCATGGAAATGGTTTTTCATAGTGTGGTTTACAGACTGATTTCTGATTATAAAGCCAAGAACTAAAAGTTAACTAACATCTTCTCATTTTAGGGTCTATTTAACTCAATAGCATATGGACTGAACTCTTCAGTGCGCCGAGCAATATGTGAAAGATTGGACATGTAAGTAGTCACAAAACTTGATTGTGCAGTTTTATGTTAATAAAAGATTTTATAGTCTGGATCGTCAATCTCTACAGAAACTTCTGATGCTTGAAATTTAGTTCTTGCATGATATATTTGATTGAAAATTTAGCTTGGTAATTGAATGATTCTGTCACTATGGAAACGGGTGATTCAGATGGTCTGAAATATAGCCAAGCAATGTAGAAATGAAAAAGATATGAGCGAGATGCTTCATATATTTTTTCTTTCCTCATCTGCATCCTGTCCCAAACATGCATTTGCTCGGTTTCATTCTTCATTTCATTTTCTTTACTATCACCTGGTACATGAAATAGAAACTTCCAGAAAGGATGCTAGCATTTTAAGCGTACCACATTTTAGGTGTTAATTCACATTTGCATACTGAACTTGCTCACACTCCATCTTTGATCTTAAGATGATCCATTTACCTTTTCTTTTCCAGGTTCTGGCCAGAAAGGTTCAGAAGATGGTTCCCCAACAGTTTAAGATACAGAGGTCAAATGCAGGAAAGTGAATTAGTCTCATTGAAAATCCAAGATCAACATTGACAAAGCCAAACTCAATGTTGTTTGTTTGCATATATGCCCTTTTCCAAAACTTGTCAGCAATTGTTTTCATTAAATTAAGGAGAGGATGCATCAGAAAGGAAAGAGGGAAATTGCCGCCAGAATCTTTGCCTAGTCCATCAGATGCATATTTCCTTGGGCAAACAAGTTCGATCCATCGACTGCCATGTGAGATTGTTATAGCCTGGCCATTTCTTGAGGCTGATTAGAGGAGCAAATGTGCCATTGCAGTTCCTACTTTTACCCAACTTGTGATTACTCGCAGAAGAGACAACTGAAATATATGCGGATTGTTAAAAGTCGAAGTGTCGATCTTCTGATTCTTGTAGATTTTTGTCTAATTAGTATTAACTTATCTTGACAAATGGAAGAGCAGGCTGGGATTCCTAAAGGGTGTTTTAAGACCGAGTTTTCATTGTTATTTTTCTTGCAGAGTCCTCTGATCTCTCTTGTCGTGATGCCAAGCTGTGAACAGTATTTAAACTGCATATGCAGGATGAATGATATAAGTCAAGGAATATGGACTTTGTACAAAAGCATAAGTGCCAGAATTTGAGAAACAAGGTTTTTAAATCGGTATGTTGCACATCAACGGATTGTTTTCTCTCCGGTCTGGTAGTTTTCTCAACGGGCTGTTTTCTCCCCGACGGTGTTTATCAGTGTGCCACTACCATGAATGTTTTCATACTTTCAGAAAGAAAACAGCCCGATAACAAAGTTTTATTTGCATGTTGGCATTATCGGAGAGAAGATAGCCGTTGGAGTGACAGCTGCATAAAGAACTTACTACGTAGTGGCTAGGTGCTTAGAGCAATGGTTTCCAAATCTACGATCAATGTATTCAAACTTCTTCCATGTAAAGAAAGCCTTTTTAATTAAGAAAAGCAAAGGCAGTGGTGGCGATATAGATACAAAGAAACACAGATGACATCCTTTGTAATAGTGTTGTTGCATCTGCAGACATTTGTATTGAGAACAAAATGACGGCGCTGGTCTGAATTACATAAAATAAATAACTAACATGGGATTGGGATTCTCTTGGCAAATTTGGTCAACAAGCTGAGATTTTTGGTGGGTGCTTGAGGAAAAAGAAAGAAAGAAAGAAAGAGATGAAGAAACTGAGATGGGTAATGGATGGAGAGTCGTGGGAGCTCGACGCTTCCACTCCAAGAACATTGGAAGGAGAAGCAAGGGCTGTCCCAGGAGAGCCTCTCCCTTTAGGAATCTCCAGAGGCACAAAGCTTTCCAGGCCCAGACAGCTCGATTTCTTCCAGCGATTTATGGCTGCCCCTTTTCTTCTTTCTTACTCCTCCCCCTCTCATGGCTTCTCTCTTCAGCGCGTCCTCACTCTCCCCTCCACTTCCAACTGGTAAATTTTTCCTATTTCTACATCCATTTTTGAACTTAAAAATCTCCATAGAAGTACAAATCTTTATGATGCTCTGGTGTTTGATGAATTGCTTCTGTTTTGACTGTTCTATATGCTCTGCAGGTTTGCTACGTTTCTGGGTCAATTCAATTTGCAGAAGTTTGTGTCTTCTCTCAAACATGGTGAAGATTCGCAATCCTCCTCGACCCTGCACCGTATGGGAAGACATCTTCTGGATAAATCCTTGTATGCACTTGGTTTCTGTTCGGAGCTCTTGTTAACACCTGATGATACTCTCCTCTTCAGCTTAGATACCTATGGACATAGCAGGAAATCAAGAAAGAAAGCAGTTTTCCATCACAAGGCATGTGAATTTCTCCACTGTTCATGTTCCTGTTCCTGTCACTTTGCTTATTTCCCTTAATTCTGCTCTTCACGAAGCATCGTTTCTCTTCTGCGCTTGTTTTGTTTTGGTAGTTCCCATGTCACAATTTTACTGCAGAAGCAGCTTGGCCTGCACTTTTTGTTGACGATCTTGGGAATTACTGGGACGTACCTGTCTCTTTTGCCATGGATCTGGCTTCTGTTGGTGTTTCTGAGTCCGGTTTCAGTTACCATCTGTGCATGCAACATAATGAGGGCTTGCCAAAACCGTTTGAAGCTGATCAGAGTTCCCAAGTTCCTGCTGCACTGCTTCCTGGTACATCAATGAAAGGCGCCTTTTCTTTTAAGAAAGATGTTGAATTTTGGAGAAGCAAGGCTCAGAAGCTGAAGATGGTACAACCCTTTGACATGTTCCTGTCAAATCCTCATATTTCTGCCTCAGGGATCATTGGTATGATGCAAGCTCCTAATCAAATTTGCAATGCATTCTCGTGTATATAGTTCAAATAACTGTATAGTTGCCTAAAGTAAGGACTCTTCAAAGAATGAGCAAATCATCTGTCCCAATCTTTTATGTTTCATCATGCTAGTAACTGTCAAGCTAGTGCAACGCATAAAGAAGGGAACTTGGTTGCAGAAACAGATACCTGGACCTGCTGCTCTTTAAGCCCATAATCAACGACACAGTTTATTTTTTACCATTGGTGCAGTTACACCTTATTATGGTACTTAAAGTTGTACTTTATTCAGATTCTAATATATAGCTATGATTGTAAAATTCTATAACATATAGGTGCTGCCTTGAGAGCCTGTATTGGAGAAAATTCAACCAGGCTGCAAGTAGAAGATGATACTCAGGGTTCTAAAGGCTTATTTCTACATGCTCCTGCGGTTAAATCTTCTTTGCTGGCAGATTTATTTGCTTCTGCAACATTCACAGCTCAGTACGGGAACTTCCAAAGATTATTTCTCGATCTTACACGTTTTCATGCTCGCCTAGACTTCCCTTCGGGTTCCAAATTTCTTTTGGGTGCTCATCAATTAGCACTAGATCTTCTCAACTCTCAGCAACCAAACATGGGAGCTGTTAATGCAATTTGCCCCAATGTTACTATCTCTCTTCAGCAGCAGGTACCCAGCATTTTGCACAATTCAGTTTGTACTTTACTGGATAATCTTACTAGGATTGAATTGGATTAAAATAGTTGCTTGCTTTTTGCCAATTACTCCAATTTAACAAAAAGTTTGTTTCGAACTTCTTCTGGACTTCTAAGAAGTGGCAGCTATTCACTATTTCTTCTATCTCTGCATTAAATGCAGATTGCTGGACCTTTCAGCTTTAGAGTTGATTCCGGAATTGCATTAGACTGGAAAAAGAAAGACTGGAACGTGGAAGTGGACGTGAAAGAGCCAGTGTTCGCCGTTGAGTATGCATTACATGTTCTCGGTTCAGCAAAGGCTATAGCTTGGTACTCCCCAAAGTATCAGGAATTCATGGTGGAACTTCGTTTTTACGAGACATGAAAGATGCAGGATCTTGTTGTAAAGAACTATGCAGTTCAATTGGGGAAGCTACTCCCTGATGTGAAATTTATGAACGTCTGGAAGGTCGATGTAGTAGTGAAGATGATTATTTTGAGAAGTTTGTAACTCGAATGCATTTGCATCGTCCGGTTCGGTTTCTGGTCTTGGCTCTTTCAAGCATTGAAGAGAAGGTTTGATGGTATGGACACTTGCAGATTGATTCTATCAGCTGTTTGATCATGATGTTTTTGATGTTATATGAAAGGAGCACAACTCCTGATATGAACAAGCACTTCATTAACTGATGGATTTTGGATTAGCCAAAAGTCAACTTCAAGCAAAAGCGCAGTGTTCTTTTCAGAACTGAAAGCTCAGAAGAATCAAGAATGTAAGCATGCTCATGTCTGGCAAAACTAACATTAAGGCAATCTAAGGGCAAATATGCCCGCTAATGGGCTGGGTTATAACAGGTCGAGCCTAGTCTAAAATTTTAATAAGTTTGAATTTAAATTCGATCAAACTTAAGTTATTATTATTAAATTTGAGTCTGATTGAATTTTGAATTTATTAAAATTTTTAAAATTTATATATAATAAAATTTAAATAATTCTAAAATTAAATGATTTTATAACTTAATTTTGATAACATAATTTAATAGAATAATTAAACAAATATGTAGTAAAATATTTTAATATTGCAAAAATTTTAAACAATTTTAGTTAAAAGTATCTTTAAAATGAGTTGTCATAATTGAATTCAATTATAATTAAACTTTGAATTTATTAAAATTTTTAGACTTTTTTTAAATTTTTAATTGATTAAGTTAAATTTTCATATTATGAGCGGAATTAACTCGAATATTTTTATATATATATATATATAATTCTATAATTAAATAATTTTATAACTTAATTTTAATATCATAATTAAAATAACATATAGTAAAATATTTTTAAGTAATTTTAGTTAACATATATCTTTTAATGAATTTATTAATTAAATTAATATGTTGGAAATACTAATTATTAGGATTTACATGACCTATTTCTGGTTTTCAGTGTCGTCATAATTAAGCTATCAAAACGCTGCGTTTTAGTTGCAAGCAACAGATCTCCTCCTCCATCTTCCTCAGCTTCGTCGGGTGAGTTTTGGCTCGCTCGCTGCTTCTCAACACCACTCTGTCTCTCTATCTCTCTCTGTTTTCTTGTTCAGCTAATTTTTGAAAAAAAAATTCTTCTTTTTGAGAGATTTCTGTATGCAACGAATCGCAATCACAACCCAAATTCTGATTCCTCACGTCAACAAGATCAAGAAGAAGAAGAAGAAGAGGCAACTGTGATCAATTACCATTGTGGGTTGGGCTTCTCTGACTCCTAAAATGGTTGGATTCTACTTCCTTTTTTTCTTCAAGTCTTTCAATTCAATTATCTGGCTTTTTCTTTGTTTTGCTTCGTTGTCATTGTGGCGTTTCATTCTCACTCTTAATTTTAGGGTCACTTTTTCTCAGAAATTTCTATTTGTTAACTGTTAATTTTTATCTTCTGTTGTGATAAATGAGGCTTCTTCTGCTAGTTTAATATTTGAATTGTTGTCCCAATGATTCTGAGAAAAGGGTTCTCTGCAATGTCCTTAAATTCTCCTTTCTGTGATGGAAACTATCTGTAACTTTCTCTGCTTTAGGATTAGACATGGATTTCATATTAACTTCGGTACTGTCTGGTGTCCATTGTTTCACCTTCCCCTTTTGAGGAATACGCATTTTAATGATACTCTAATTTACTGTAGAGACTTTCTCATCTTCGTTGAGCTTTAGAATGTCTGTCTTTATCCTACTGGATTCCCATCCTTTATGTTGTCCTCTTTATGACTTCATTCTGTTTCTTTATGTGTTTTTCTCTTCTTGGCTGACAGGCTATGGCTGCAAAGAAAGTAATAGCTATATGCCAATCAGGTGGGGAGTTTGTCACAAACAAAGATGGATCATTGTCCTACAGCGGCGGTGATGCTTATGCTATTGACATTGACGAGGACACACAGCTGAAGGCATTCAAGACTGAATTGGCCGAGACCTTCAATTACAGTATCGATACAATGACGATTAAGTACTTCCTTCCTGGAAACAAGAAGACTCTCATCACCATTTCAAAAGAGAAAGATTTAAAGCGTATGATTAGTTTTGTACGGGATTCAGTGAGTGTTGATGTTTTCGTTATGACAGAGGAAGCAGTTGCTCGCAATGTGTCTAACATGCCTGCTAGCAGATCAAGTAGAACAACTGTGTTGGAAGCTGTGGTTCCTGTTGTTGGGCCAATTGATGTGGATGTCGATATGGTCAATGCCATTGATCAAGTTGTTATGGATGTGCGTGATGAAACTCCTCTATCTTGTATTCCTCCTGAAAATATGGATGAAAATCATCGTAAAGCTGCTTTACAGTGGGAAAACACTATCACGGGTGTTGATCAAAGATTCAATAGTATTGCTGAATTCCGAGAAGCTTTGCATAAATACTCAATTGCTCATGGATTTGCTTATAGGTATAAGAAAAATGATAGCCATCGTGTTTCTGTTAAATGCAAACATCAGGGTTGTCCTTGGCGGATATATGCATCAAGATTGTCAACTACTCAACTAATTTGCATTAAAAAGATGAATCCAAATCACACATGTGAAGGTGCTATTGCTAAAGCTGGCTATCGGGCAACTAGGGGTTGGGTGGGAAGCATCATAAAGGAGAAACTGAAAGTTTCACCCAACTATAAACCAAAGGACATTGCTGAGGATATCAAACGGGAGTATGGAATTCATTTGAACTATTCTCAGGCATGGCGTGCAAAAGAGATTGCAAGAGAGCAACTTCAAGGCTCATATAGAGAGGCATATAATCAATTGCCATTTTTCTGTGAGAAAATAAAGGAAACTAATCCTGGCAGTATTGCTACGTTCTCCACGAAGGATGACTCGACCTTCCATCGTCTTTTTGTTTCATTTCATGGCTCAATACGTGGCTTTGAGCAGGGTTGTCGCCCTCTCATTTTCCTTGATAGCACTCCTTTAAACTCAAAGTATCAAGGGACTCTATTGACTGCAACTACTGCTGATGCTGATGACTGTATTTTTCCTGTGGCTTTTGCTGTGGTGGATACTGAATCGGACGATAATTGGCATTGGTTTCTTGCAGAACTGAAATCTGCAATCTCTGTATCTCACCAAATTACATTTGTTGCAGATTTTCAAAATGGTTTGAAGAATGCATTGTCCGAGGTTTTTGAAAATTGCTACCACAGCTATTGTCTACGTCGTCTCACAGAGAAACTTAATAAGGACTTGAAGGGGCAGTTTTCCCACGAAGCTAGAAGATTCATGATAAATGATTTTTATTCAGCAGCTTATGCACCCAGGCTTGAGGGATTCCAACGTTCTGTTGAGAACATAAAGGGTATATCTCCTGAAGCTTATGATTGGGTTATGCACAGTGAACCTGAACATTGGGCGAATGCATGGTTTACTGGAGCTAGGTATAATCACATTACATCAAACTTTGGACAGCATTTCTATAGTTGGGTATCAGAAGCACATGAGTTGCCAATAACGCAAATGATTGATGTATTAAGATGTAAGATGATGGAGTTGATTTACACTCGTCGAGTAGAATCTGACCGATGGATCACTAAGTTAACTCCCTCAAATGAAGTGAAGTTGGAAAAGGATACGTCAATTGCAAGGTCTCTTCAAGTGTTGATCTCCCATGGTAGCACCTTTGAGGTTCGAGGAGAATGTGTTGAAATTGTTGACATTGACCAATGCGAATGTAGTTGCAAAGGATGGCAACTAAGTGGTTTACCTTGCTGTCATGCTATTGCTGTATTTGAATGTATGGGGAGAAATCCATACGATTATTGCTCCCGATATTTCACAGCCGATAGTTACCGTTCTACATATGCTGAATCGATTCATCCAGTTCCAAATGTTGACAGACCGATACAAGGTGAATCAACCGATCTAGGAGTTATTGTAACCCCACCACCAACTAAACGCCCTCCTGGCCGACCAAAGATGAAGCAAGCTGAATCAGTGGATATTATAAAACGACAGCTTCAATGTAGCAAGTGCAAAGGGCTCGGCCACAATAAGAAGACCTGCAAAGTCCTAGAGTTAACCTACATTCATAGCGGGTAGGTGCTATTCTTCATTGATATGTTTCTTTATTAGTTCTGATCATTCGCTTGTGATTGTGCACATCTAAAACTTACATATGCACCCTTGAAACCCAAAGTTACATGTCGCTGATGCATTGAGCAAATACTTTGTGATAAGATTCAGATTGTGATGGTTTGCTTTCAAGTATGTTTTTTACCTTATTCTTATCTTCAAAAAAATTACTTATACCTATATTATGGATCTTGCTCTCTTTACTGATCAGCAATGTTTGTGTTTTGGCAACATAACCAGCAACGGATGATGCATGTCCTTTCAGAGCCATCAAACAAAGTATTTGCAGCTGAAAATTCTCAGTAGTTGGTTTCTTTCATGTAACTAAATGGTATTGAATTTGGAAGTTTTGATCTTGAGACCCAAGCGGGTGGCTCTGGGAATTAGATGATGTAGAAAATTTAGTTCTTTTTACATAATATCATGTTTGCTACCAATAGGGGCCGAACTGAACCAGTCTTGTAATTTAGTGCAGAAGAAGAATGATTCGAATCTGTGGAAACGTTCAAAAACTGAATAAATCATGTGTGCAGAGTTTAAGCATCTCAGAATAGTTTGCTTATACTTGATTAGGCTCTGCTGATATGTGAAGCCGAATTTCAAGCTTGTAGTCCAAAAGTTAGACTGAAAGTTAAAAGTGGTTAGGACAAAATTAAAAATTAAATAAAATTAAAGAATTTAAAATATAATTATTATTAATACAAAAACTTGAAGTTTAATTTAAAAAAATCACCACCATCATCATCATCATCCTCACATCCAGTTCGAAATTTCGCAATAAAATGAGTTTGGAGAGTCTAATAGTATACAGTCTTATCTCTACATAGTAAAGAGGTTGTTTCCAGTAGACCTACATATAAATGTGATGATAAAAGAATAATGCAGGCAGTGATGGAGTCAGAAATTTAATATAGGAGGATCCGAATATTAATTTTTTTAAATTTTAGGGGGCCCAGTGTATTACTGACCCTTAAATAACTCCGTTTTTTTATATATTTATATATATATATATATATTAAAAATAATTTTTTTAAAAAAATCTTGGGGGGGCCAGTGGCCCCCTAAGTCCCAATATAGCTCCGTCTATGAATGCAGGTTAAAAAGTAAATAAGTAAAACTGACATGTTAAATAATTATGTAAAATAAAAATACCATAAATACATAAATAAATAAATAATAAAATATAACCAAAAGATGTATCCAACGGTGTCTAGATTTGCTAGTATCTGATAAGTTGTAAAATCCGACTCTTTTTGTCGTTAGTTATAGTAGGGTATGAAGTCCCTATACACCAACTATTAATTTACAAAAGTGGATTGATTAATTAATAAATTTATTGATTTTTAACGACAAAATGTATTAAAATAAAATAAATTAAAAATTAAACCGTTTAAAAAAGATATATTATATATTTAATTGCTTTGTTCAATTTTTCATCAAAATTTTTATATAAAATTATTTATAATATTAGTTATTTTATAATTAAAGATATTGTTAGTTATTCCATATATCGTGCAACTGCAACTTTAACGAGAAAGCAACGAATCTGGAGGATTGAATGAAGCTTTTGTCCAGAAGCTGCCACATGGCATAACTTCTCGAGACACTACACCACCTCCCCGTTGCTCACGCTTTCCCATGTTCCCACGTTTCAATCTTTACACGACCGTTTCTTTCGAAGAAACAAATTAATACCAAGTTCTTGGATCGACACCATCTTAAGAATTTGATTTTGTTTCCTTCAGTACCAACTACTGTAACATATGCATGCAAATATTATGGTTTCCAACAGGAAAAAAGATGGCGGCTACTCAAGGCGGCTCTTCTTGTTGTTGGTGGTGGTCGTAATGATTGTTAGGAGTTGCAGTAGCTCAAGCGTTGGACACATTCCTGATGAAGAAAGTGGTGAGATTGCAAGGAAGATAGAAGAAGGTGCAGAGAAAGTCAAAGAAGGGTCTGAATCCTGGGCTGGATGGGCTAAGGAGAAGCTTTCTGAAACCATTGGGGGCAAGCAAGATGAGGCTGAAACAGCCTCTGATTTTGTCTCTCAAGCTGCTAAGAACACCAAACACAAAGTCTCGGGTAATTACGAACCCCCCCTCTGCTTATCATGGCCACAGATTCGTCTAGTAACTAGCTGTTCGTAAGGTGTTTTGTTTGCATGAGCAGAGACTTCGGAACAGTGTGCAGAGAAGGCCAAGGACATGAAGAATGCAGCAATTGAAGCAACAAACGAGAAGGCATGCGAGGCAAAGGAAAGAGCTGAAGAGACGACGGGTGCAGCAATGGAGAAGGTGATGAAAGCTAAAGATGAAGCTGCTGAGAAAGCTGAAGAAGCCAAAGAATTTATGAAGGACAAGGCTAAGGAAGGTTATGATGCTGCTAAACAGAAGGTTGGTGAGACAATGGAGGCTGCCATGCACAAAGCCCAGCAGATTCAGGATGATGTTAGGCCTGGGGATGAGGAGCTTTGAGACTTTATTTCAATACACTTTGTGTTTATGTTGTGCTGGTTTGATTAATCTGAATATGTTTATATGCAATGCATCAGATTTTGTACACGAAGCAACCAGGAAATTGGGATGACACTTGACAATTTGAAGCTTATTGCATGTTATTAAGTTTGTTATATTTCCAAATGGATAATATATTAAAATTTTCATGTATTAATTAATGTTTTAAAAATCGGACCTGACATCAAATTGGTCGAAACAAATGTTTAAGGTTTAGAAGTTTAACCGGAATTATTAATACCGGTTATAAAACTGGTATATAATAAATAAGGATAAAAATTACAAGAATAAGTAAAAATCTCGTATAAAATAAAATATTTTGATATAAAAATACACATAATCTCTATTAATATATAATAAACTAATAATAAATTTATAAATTTAAACTAAGATTAAATCTAACAAAAATTTTAAAATAATAATAAAAATAAAAAACTATATTTCCATATTATAGTTTACTTAAAAACTCATAAATTTTGAAATATGTTTAAAGAAAGTCAATAAGAATGACTCTAACTTTATTCTAACTTCTTTTTTAATCTCCTTTAAATATACTCTTTATAGTTTAAATATTATTTTAACACATTCTTAAATTATTTTAAGTTAATTTACTTATATATATAATAATTAATATTTTAATATATTAAGAAAATTCATGATAAAAACAATAATTAATTTTTAACAATAATAATTTAAAAGTTTCAATTAAAGTGTAAGGAGATAAATAAAGATACTAAAATTTGACAAATACCATTTATTAGTGAGATTAAATAAATTTAGTCTTTTTAAAGATTAAAATAGTAATATATTTTTATAATAATATTTTAATTAAAATATAAAGAGATAAATAAATAATATAAAATATAAAAATTATAACTTATCAATTAAATTATGTGAAAGATTAAAAAAAGAAAAATTTATTAAAATGTCAAAACATTGACAACGATAGGGAATCTTGTTGTTTGAGGTGGGTCCCACGTTAAAAAATGGTGGGACCCAAATACGATAAAAGTGCTTAGTGAGTTATTAACCAGTTTTTAGAAAAAAGCAGGAAGTTTTTAGTAAACTGGCCAGCTTATTATTTAACTGGCCGGTTTTTACTTGAAAATTAGTCCGGTTTGTATTTATTTCGGTCAAATTAGCCAGTGAGGTTTAATTTTTTAATTATTGATATTAATATATAAAGATGTGCAAAAAAATGAATTTAAGTTATGGAAATATTTTGTAAATGAAAAAGTATTCTTTTTATGTTTAAATCAAATTTTAAACATAGATTGATAAGATAATTATATCAGTAAAATTAAAAAAATAAGATAAGAGATTTAAAATTTAAAGTGTTTAATTTATTTTAAATTGTCATAAATTTTGTTTAATTATAAATTTGAAGAAGAAGACCTATTATGAAAAGAAGTTAAAAATTAACCTTATTAAATCAAAAATTAATTAATTAATTTTGATTTATAAAAGTTAATGGGTTAATTATAAAAAAATTTAAACTTTGACCAATTTTGCAATTATAACTCTATTTTTAAAAAATTTTAATAAAATATTCAAATTTTTAATTTTTTCTTCATTAAATTTACTAACGTGATATGTTACATGTCTAGAAAACTTTATTATTAGTATACTTCAGTAGTTGTTAACAGAACAAATCCTTGTTAATGAAACGATGTTATATTTTGTGTTTAATAATATTTTGTATTTAATTTGAATTTTTTCTTAGGAGATGTTAAAATAAAAATACATTAAATAGCACAAAAGAAGTTCTTGTATCAATTGAAATGGATGATTTTTTAAATCATAGAATTGTAAATATTATTTATTTATATTTTAGATTTATCTTAAGAGATATTATGATAAAAACATTATTTATTTATATTTTAGATTTATCTTAAGAGATATTATGATAAAAACAGTTTAAGCTGCACAAAATGATGTTTTTGTATCCAATTCAAATAAAATAGATATTATTTATTTTTTATAATCATAATTATCATGTTTAAAATTATTATAATTGTTAGCAAATATTCATAATTGTCATTGTTATAAATAAAATATTTATAAAATAAAATAAATAAAAATAATTCTTCATAGATAAATCTACATCTTGAATAGCATGTCATTAACATGAAATAACCTCATATTCATCATAGTGGACATAATGGATTGGAGGACTACTAATGTCTTTTTCACAAAAAAAGGGCTGGGCTAATTATTATTATTGGGTCATAAGAGGCTCTATATAATTCTAGGTATTCTTCTTCCAACTTGCTAAAGATAGATTTTACCATTTTATCCTTCAAACTTATCGGAATTGGATAGATGTTAATATGAATAGAGAGTCGTTAAGGAGTGTAGAATTTTTTTCGTCATTTACAAATTTAATGAAATAATAATTGAAATTTTAAAATTACCTTTTAAAATATATTAAATAAATTTTAAATGATGAAATATAATAATAATGTAAATTATTTTTAAAAATAGAAGACATTCAAAGTTTCAAACTAAATATTTTAATAATAATTTTAAACTTTTATATCCTAAAAAAATGTAAAATTAAAGAAAGTCTAAATCCAATATCAAATACCTACCACATACAATGATGCAAACACCCATCGTTCAGTGCAAATTCGTGACCAGTATTACCATTTGCCTTAAGATAAGCTGAGGACTCAAAACAGCCTCTCATTAATGAAATCACCTTTCTCGTGTATGAAAATGAAACTCAAATGGAGACTTTTAGGTTATGGTAGGTGGTCCTCTTTCCAAACCTTGTTTGTTTTTTTCAGTTCCCACCACATCTTCTTCGTGGTTGAGGACATGTTCTTTCTTATTTGTGGTGACCAGGTTGTCTTCGGTTAAGTAATGGTCATTTGTCACGTTCAGCTTTCCCATGATCGCGGGAGCTAAGATCATGTGCAATGTCTCTTCTTGACGTGTGCATATTAGCACTAATCTTAGAATAATGTAACTAAAAGTTAAAGATTGATTAATAGGAATGGTAAAAATTGAGTTACTTGATTAGGTCAAGCTCTGACTGTTTGATCTTATTGGAATGATTGATTTGGTTTGACCTGAAATTCAAAATCTAATTAAATTAAAACCTAAAGTCTCAAATTCTATTAATCTTTTGGTATTCGAACCCGAATTTAGATTTTTAAAACTCAACTTAGCCTTTATTTGGTTGAATTTATATCAGTAAAATTTATGTCAGTAGAACTTTTTTTGTAGATTTCTTTTGAGAAGAATTTTTCTAAGAAACTAATTGACTGTTATTTAACAACGAGCTTTTTAAAAGAACTTCATATAGTAAACTATTTGACAACATAAAAATAAAAAACACTTTTAATTTTAACTATATTTTATTTTGTAATAAAAATTATTTACGCAAATAAATATTATTTAAAGTATATTAAACAATATTCAAAGCGCAATATATTAATTATTATATAATTTTAAATCATATAAAACATAAATGAAAATATATCTAACTAAATCTTTTATAGAAGATGGATTTGCAAGATAAACGTAGAGATGAGTTTGTAGGTATTGTAAAAATTATATGTAAACATAAGGACAAAAGAGACTAAAAAATAAGCTCATTAATTACTTTGAAAATTTTACTCAAAAAAACTATTTGAAACTCTATATTTTAGCTTATTAAAAAATTATATTTTAGCTGTAAAAAAAATCATACTCCCTCCTATTCAAAATAAAAGTCGTTTTAGAGCGATACACACTTATTAAGAAAACTAATGAAATGTTTGATATGCCCTTATTAATGGTGTTACTCATGTGAGAGAAATTACATGTTGAACTGTTTTGAAAAAACAATCTGTGTAATCAGGATGTGAGAGAAATTAAAGGGTAATTTTGGAAATAAAATTATAAACATGTATAAATCGTGACTTTTATTTTGAATAATTAAAATTTCTTTAAAATGACATTCATTTTAAATAGGAGAGAATATCTATTAAAAAGTATTTTTTATTTTACAATTAAATTTGTATTTTTTAAAAAAAACTTTTATGATAAAAAACAGTGCTTATGTTCTAATAGGAACCCAACATGTTGCTGAACGTTACCGATTAATGTCTTGCATTTCACGAATAAGCACTACTGTCTTAGGTAATCAAGTTTAAAGAGTTCAGAGTCAAACTCGTATCGGTACTTATTAATGACTTTTGTTTGATTCTTATTCATTGCAATTTATGGCTATGCGATAAGGCATAGGGATGGGAAGCGTTGGAAGTTTCAACCCTCCAATCTCTGAAGAAGAAAGGTGTCCGTTCCATATCCATCTTGAGTACTATTACTACAATAAACGACAACTTAATAAAATTTTTGCTAATACATAAAATTTGGGAAGATCCGGAATAACTTAGTGTTATATTTATTCTTATATTTATTACTATTTTTTATGCAAAGTCCTTAAAAATATCTCCAAATTTCGAGTAGATGTTATTACGGTCCAACTTTTCTATGATCGTGGGTAGGGATGTAGCTATATGGTACTGGGCTTCTTAAAATTTTAAAAAATATTATATATATTTATGTATATGTATATACGGATGAGATTATTTAGAAACCAGTGGTATATTAGTCTCTCCGAGATTTAAAATTTTTAAATATTTAGACCCTCTTATATTAAATTTCTGATTCCGTCGCTGATTATAGAAGCTAGATCTAAGTGTAATTTTTGATAATTCGTAAAATTTGGAAAGATCCCGAATAATTTATTACTATATTCATTCTTATTTTTATCACAATTTTTATATTCAAAGCCTTAAAAATATCTCCAAATTTTGAGTAGATATTATTATTGTGCAACTTTCCCATGATCGTGGGAGCTAGATCTAAGTGCAATGTCGTCCGCTTCTTCTTCCTTTAAATGATTGTTACGTAAGAGTGTAAAAACTAGCCATTTCTTCTACCTACCAGACCACCTTAGTCTTACTCTTACATTCATTTGTCCCCCTTCTGCTGAACCAGGAGTGCCCACTTTAATTATATAATGTACTTCGTCCCCTTTCTTAATAATTTTTATGATTATATATCTTTAGCTTCTCTTTTTTAAATAAATATTATAATATATAATGGGTTAGATTTTAAGGTTAAATACGTGAGATTACTTTTTTATTTTAATTATTATGTTTTAGAAATTATCACTTTCAATAGTATTCAGTCATATTTTGTTATTAAATGATTGAACTATTGTTGAAAGATGAAAAATGAATAGAATATGATGGATAGAATTGTATGATAATTAAAGTATATTCAATAATTATTTTTAAATATGATGATTAAAATAAAAAATAATTATAACTCAAAACAAAAATATGTAATGTAATTAATCATAAATTTTATTATTATTTTTAACTCAAAACAAATATATATTTTAGATTTATAAAAAAGAGAAAAACAGACACGCAATTATATTTTATTGCAAATTATACGAATAAGATAGAAGAAATTGTTTAATAATCAAATTACATTGTAAAAATAAAAAATCAAATTATGATAAACTCTAATGTAATTAACTTTGTACTTTATTAATAAGGACTCAAAACAAATATATACTTTGATGATTTATGGTAGGAAATGAGAGATGCAATATCATAATTTGTCATTGATTTGTGACAAATTATATATGCATCCATTCGTATAAACTATGTATCTACATTTATTGGAAGGAAAGAAGATATAATTTTAGTGTTACTCTAACGACAACACCCAATAGAATTCCTGCTAAGATATGGAGTCTGAAAAAATCTAGTAGTATGCAGCCTATCCTTAACTAGTAGATAGACTATTTTTAAATGACCTATATAAATGAATGAAAATAAAAATAAATAAATAAATAATATTATTAATAATAGTAGCAGTAGTAAATGCTTTACCTGAATCCTAACAAGCCAAAGTTTTCTATTGCGGATCATGTTCTCGGTAAGTTTCAACGTTGTCATATCTTTTTTGGTCATCTTTTCCAAATTCTTCTTAGCCCTCCCTACTTTTTTCTTATAATCTCTAAATACAATCCTCTCATGTCTCACCGAAGCATCTGGGCATCTCTTCTTAACATGTTCAAATCACCTAATTCTTATCTCTCTTAATTTGTTTATAATATTAACTACTTTTAATTTGTCCCTCGATATGACATTACTTACCTTATCCCTTTTAATAAGGTTGTACATTCAATGTAGCATTCTCATCTCCGTTATTATTGACTTATGAGTATGAACTTTTTTGGTAAGCTAACATTTCGCCTCATAGAGCATTGCCGTGGCTAAATGATAGAATTTACTTTTAAACTTGAGCAGTATTTTCTTGTCACACAAAATTCGAGCTCAGAACTTTTTTAAAGAAAATTTAAACTTCAAATTGGGCTAGAATTTGAACCTCTTGACTAAAATAAAGTTGTTTTGAGTTAAACGATATCCTTTTTAAAATTTAAAATTTAAAATTATATTTACTCAAATTTAATCTATAGTTGATCGAGTTTTAACCTAAAATCTCGAGTCTAATCGAACTTCAAATTAGATTATGGTCCGATTTTAAAATCCTAACCCTACCTCTTGCCAACCCCGTGGATTAAAGTGAAATTTTTGTTATACCTTTCTTAGATAATAACTTTAAAGAGTTTAGAGTCAAACTCGGAGGCTTAGGATGGGCACTCATTAATAACTTTTGTTTGATTCTTAATCGTTGCAATTTCAGGCTATGCGATAACGAATGGAATGGGAAGCGCTGAAGTTTCTGAAGAGGAAAAGTGTCCATCCCATATCCATCTCC
>JANIJH010000224.1:2293247-2314127 GCA_024520975.1 Erythroxylum areolatum | reverse complement strand
TATATATATATATATATATATATATATTCCATGTATTAATACATGTCATACGGAAGAATGATGATTTTAGGACCAACCCATGATTATGTACTTAGAAGATGAATAGGAATGAACCATTTGATTCTCTACCATGTTTGCTTTTCCTTGTTTTCACCTCTCCTTAGTTAGTTAATTAATTGGAAATTAAATAGATCACAATAAATTCATAATTAGTAATTATTAATTTCTTGAAAAAATGAAATTTACTTTCAATTCATTAAGGATATATTTAGTTGGATGTAAGGTTTTTAATAAAATAGAATAATTTATAATAGAATGAAATGCAATTTGATATAATATTAAAAAATTGTTATTTGAGAGGGATGGAAGGGTTCGTAATATAGTGTAAAGTTGTTTATTATTTTACATTCTATCTTAAACCTCTAAAATTGAAGTTTTTCAGTTTTACTGTTTATGATGAAATATAATTTAATACGAAACCGTCCTCAACCATCCCATTATGTTCATTCCATTATAAACTCTCATCTCAAATAATTGAATAATATTGCATTCCTTTTCATTCCAGTAATAAACTCCTAACTAAGCATAGCCTAAGTGATTCAAATTAATTATTATTTTTAAGTTATTAATATATTAAATAAAATATTAAAACATGATTGAAAATATTAAATGATTTTTTATTAGGAGAATTTCTAAATTTAAAGAATAAATTTTGCACTAACTTTCTAATATTTTATGTCCACACTTTTTATCATAACTAAATTATTTATAACTCAATAAATGTATAATTATTTTCAAGAACAAAATATTTATTATGTTATGTCCTTCATTCACACAATTTTTTCTTTATAAATTTGTCAGAAATCTACGCCTTTTTGAATCCTATTGTAGATATTAATGATTAAAAAATCGAATCGGTTCCATTAGTAGGATTGTACAAATCTTAAATTGATTAATTTTTTAGTTTTTGTTATTTTAATAATTTTTGTTATTAAAAGTCTATTAATTTATTAATTAATTGATCAAATTTTTAAAACTAATTAATTTTATAAATCAAAATAAATAAATTAAGTTTAATTTAATATTTTCTTTTTCAATTATACTTAAAATTATTTAATAAGTAAGAACATCCTCCTTCAATCATATTTCAAATTTTTTAATCTTATTTAATTATTTAATTGGTTTTACAATGGTCTAATGCCTAATAAACTTTTAAAACTTTAAACCTTAGTTCTAACCATTTTAATTTTTGTTCTAATTTTTAAAATATTGGTAAATATTAATTAGTAATTCTTATTCTTTTTTTATTGAGTTATAATTTATTAGATTTAGAAATTTGATACATTAACTATGAAACCTGTCCATAGCTCTTTATGGGCCACACTCCATGGAAATGGAATGCAACTATACCATAGATTGGTACCTATCATTAGGTCCAATTCCAATTCAAGCTAAATTTAAAACCCATTATATTTAATTAGGAAATTTGATACATTAAGTATGAAACCTGTCCATAGCTCTTTATGGGCCACAATCCATGCAAATGGAATGCAACTCTACCATAGACCGGAACCTATCATTTGGTCCAATTCCAATTCAAGCTAAATTTAAAACCCATAATATTTAAAAAATTAAACTCTTTTTGTTAAAAAAGATTTTAAATTCTTTTCATTTGAGTCTGAATTATAATTCAAAAATATTTCAAATAGCTAGTTTTATGTTCAAATCTAAATCTACTAAATTATAATATAAAAATATTTCAAGTAAATATCTTTTTATTTAAATTATATTTTCTTTTCCTTTTTTGTGACATTTAATCATGTCGAGTTAATTTTTAATAAGTTAATTTTAAGTTAAAATTAACTTTTTATCATTCTAATAAAAAATAATAGTAAAAACATACAAACACAGAAATAATAACTAAGCCTGAATTTAGTTCGATTTAAACTCAAAAAAAAAATTTTAACTAAATTTAATAATTTAAATAATCCGATATTCCTAATTAGAATAATATTATTTAAAAAATTATCAAATGATAACTATACAAAATTAATCAAATTTCAAATATTTAATTCAATGCCCCTCGTGTAATCATATTAAACGCATGCATCGCTCCATCTTGGGTAAGCCTGGACATGCCTTTTGAGCACATGATAAGGCCAAACCCGAAGTTTGAGAGACGTGTCACTCAAGAGCTCAACGCACTTCACGCCAACCACCTCGTTCATTACACAATCCAATCTCTTACGGTACTTTTTTCCTTCGATGGTTTCTTTTTTTATTAATTCACGAGATGTTTTAAGCGGGTCTCAATTATAGAAAGACATTTTGAAATAATTCACACTTAAATTAATCCCTGCTTAAACTAGGTAGGTCCCTTACGGAAGGCAAAATTCTAGCTCCAAATTTTAAACGATTACATACATAAAAAGAGTTCAAACCCGCAATCTCACTTAAACCAAGAGAGTCTTTTACCAACTCACCTGCGCCCTAGGTTCCTTCAATGGTTTCTTTAATCAATACATGCCTAAGTCTCCAAGAAACTAAACTAACCAATGCAACTTCCGTTTTTAGGTGAACCCCTCCATTTACCTACGACCCTTTCAACTTGCTTTCTAATCCTTAAATTCTTCACTCTTTGCTTGTGGAAATTTAAGTGTGTTGTTCACAAGCAAGCTCTTTGTCTCCCTACATATCAACATGCCTTGTCAATGTGACATATCCCTTCTTTTCGCTTACTTGTACCATAAGAAGAGGGACGACTCTTTCTTCATGTTGGTGCTTGCAAAACTTGCCTGAGTTATATACATCATATCAAATTTGAAAAGTTTCAAAGAGTCTTTTGCCTTTCACATAAAGGAATTTTACCTAATTCTTGATGAATCATGCACATTATATGATCAAAATTGTATTATCTCAACGAGTAAAAGGTTTATTTATGTATAATAATCAATATTTTCAAAACCGGACAGGAAGTACTAGTAAGGCAGAAGATTTAAGATTTAAGAGGATCAACTGATTATACCGTCATAAAATCGGTTAAAGATTGAATAAAATTGAAAAATTTTGAAAATGATTGAAAAATATTATGGTTACTTATTGAACAATTTAAAGTGTAATTAAAAAATAAATTGTTCAATGAAAATTAATTAGTTTATTTTTTATAAGAGTTAACTAGTTTAGAAAAATTGGCCTATTAATTAATAAAATGATTGGTTTTTAATCAAAAAATTATTAAACTAAATTAAACCAAAAAATAAAAATCGAATCGAAAAGTTAGTTAATTCAAGGTTTTGACTATAAAACTGGTTCGGTTTTTATAACATTGATAATAATTATAATATAATTGAATGATAAAAGTGCAATCTAAAATAATCCTAATTTAAATTAATTTTTTGTCTAAATAAATTATTAATGAAAAAATTTGTATTCTAAAATAAACAATTAATTCAAAGAAGCTAATTTTTGAAGTGTGACTCCACAATAGAAAACTTTGATATATTAGAATTTAGGTAAATAATCTCTCCCGTAAAGAGATCCCGATAATTCTCTTATATCTTTTAACTCTTGCGTATTATAGTTAGCCTCAGTGGTAATTACATATCATCATTATTATTGCTGTTGTTGTTTTTATTCATTCAAGTTGGTTATTTAGAAACAACATCTCTACTAGTTAGGGGTAAGACTACATATTACTGGACTCCTCTAGATCTTACGTTTACGAAATTTTTAACACATTATTGTTGTTATTGTAAGCTAATTTGATGCACGATAACTGTTTAAAGATTACTAAATTTGTGTTTTTAATATGAATTGTATGTTACATAACCTTGAGTAACATACATAATAACATAAAGGAATTATTACTTGAAACCAACAATTAATTATATATCTCAATTTGAAATAATTATAAAATTATTAATAACAAACTTTTTTTAAAGATAATTATATCAAATAAGACAATTTTTGGTGTGTGATAGTGGTCAGAAGCTTACTTTAGTTTATAATATAATTATGTTTATAATACATCCTATGTTCGAATCCCTTATTCACATTCTCTTGATTGAGTCTGTTATACAAAACTTGCTTAGTGTAAAGTATTAGGTTAGCGTGATCTACATGCTATTACGTCAGTTCGAAAATTTACCCAGTACAAATCTAAAATATAGCAATTGCGGGTTCATCAATTTCAAAAAAAATGTTTATAATATAATATATATGCCCTAATCTCGTTGGTTCAACCTTATTTACAATTAAAGTATTTCGAATGTACTTATTTTTTTACATTAAAAAAAAATCGATACAAATTACATCACTAGTCATGGAAAACAAATCCCGACATATTCTATAAGATGATTGAAAGGCTTAATCATAAAAGGGTTATCACTAACAATTGTTTATTAGAAATTTAATATTTAATTCCTAATTTTATTATTAAATAATTTATGGAAAGCCGACTAAATTTTTTTAACGCCTCTCTTCTATAGGTTATTTCCAAGTGGACATGTGAGGAACAAGTTGAAAATGTACACGTGTCAACTAGAACATGCGAGTAGAACACAAAATCATACTCGCGTCTCCCACTTATTTTATTGGTCACCGAATTTACATTTCTCACCTTCCGCCAACCTTGAATTCTAAAGGTCAAATCCGTTCGTCTAGAAAAGCAGCAATCGACCACGCGCGAATTCATTATTACGGTGCTACACCCCCTAATATCGGCCCTTCAATGAAGATATCACATGTTTGATGTTTCAAGATCATAAAAGACTCTCTAGGATTGGCGCACTGAATCGTGGCTTACTGCAGGATTTAAATGACTCACGCGCTTCCCCTCGGTTGCTTTTATATACACGAGAGGGGAGAAAATTGCTCTCGGCCTAGGAGAGATAGCCGGAGAGCTTCGCCGGATACTGCATTTTCCGACGATATCTTTCCGGCGAGGCTTACTCTTCTTTAAGTTTGATACTTGTAGCATGAAAAAAGGAATGGTTAATTTTGAGGAGAAAATGCAGGGGAAGAAGAAGAATAAGATGAATCGTTGTAGAACGGAGAACTCCTCATCGGAAGCCGAAACGCCGGAGGAGAAGAAGACGGAGAAAAGATTCGAGAGGCGGTTGGTGAAGTATAAGGACTTGCCGGAGTATCTGCAAGACAACGAGTACATATTGGATCATTACCGTTGCGAGTGGCCGTTAAAAGACGCTCTCTTCAGCGTCTTCTCTTGGCACAACGAGACTCTCAATATATGGACGTAAGCGTAAAGCAAGTAGTTTTTATAATTAGAAGTAAACTTGTCATATTCTGTTTGTTCTCTTTGTTGGGTGCTGAGAAAAATGGAATCTTTGTTCTTGTGTGTGTGTAGGCATTTGGTGGGGTTCTTGGTATTTGTTTGGTTGACTGTTATGAGCTGTATGGAGATGAAGGAGTTGGGCAGCTTGATCACAATTTTCTCAAGGTTCGAGTTGTTGTTCGATGAAATCATAATTTGGACTTTTGCTAATTTAACGTAAACATCAATTATCGATGAGTAGATTTTTCAAGATTTAATAAGGTTTCTTCTTGCGTTAAATTCTGTAACTTTGATCCATAAACAAACAAAAGTTTTGATTCTTGAGTTGGAACTTGAAACCTGCAGACTGAAAGTTTCTGGGCCGTTAATGACTGCAATGATGGTAAAGAACATGAACTTCAACGTCTCTGACGATCAAGTCTTTCCTGTAAGTCTGAACTTTTTAGACTGTATTTCTTGTATTTTCCTTTGGTTTGCTGTTCTTGGAATCTTGTTTTGTGTTCAACAGAAGTTTGGGAGGGGATTGTACTTGACTGAAAATAAGAAAAAGGGAAAACAGTTGGATGTGAAAAACCTGGAGAAAATGATAAATTACTTGTTCATGTGAATCAAATTAATTGTGGAAGTGGGTCCTGAAAACGAGATATTCTCAAGACAAGAATCAGGGAGGTGATTCAGAATGGTGGGGGCAACAACATGTGATTCTTCTTGGAGAACGTTCATATCTTTCTTAACTGTTATTTTTGACAAGACAACATGAGATTTTACTAACAAGACAACATGAGATTTTACTGTAACAGCTTGTTCTACCAAGGTCAGGCGTTTTGTGAGTCTCTTTGCAACGACTCTAGAGTAAAGCAATCTTTCGTTTTTCATTCCTTTCTATGTGGAATTTGGAAATTTGGGTTAGCTCCTCAAGATCTGTTCCTTAAAAATTTCTGGGACTAATTCCTTAAGCAATTTCTGTTTATTAAAAAAAAAGCAAAAATAAGAAGATTTCTAGATAATATGATGATCTTACTTTCATTTTCTTTTTATAAATTTAAGTCTACTAACTTTGCCAAATTGGCTTATTGCATGCTATGCATTATACAAGCACCTGTACTAGTTATTATTGACACGAACTTTATGAGATCTAAGTTTTAGATAAGCGCAACAACAAAGGTTTTTGAGACCCTATTGTGCTATGACAAAACCCTACATGTTGATCACAACACTAGCTTCAGCTAGTTTTATGATACTTGTTGCTTGTTACTTGAAGTTGATCGGGAGTTGAGTTACAAATGGGAAGCCATTAATATTGAGAAGAATTGGATAAAAGTTGAAATATTAGCAATTAAGGTGAATGTAAACATTTGATCATGATGGAGTTATTTTGCATGCATGGCCTTAATGTGTTTCTTGATAGCTTAAAGTGGACCTATATAAGAGTTAGCATCGCTGAGCATACATTTGATTAATGCTAATAAGATTCTATTATTTAGGGGTCTTATGCAAGAAATACTTTGATACTTGTTTGCAGGATTCACACTTGAGACGCATTTCACAACAATCTATCTTGCAATTGGATGAAAAAGATGTTCCCGAAATTATTGCTAGATGGCCGTGGCTTGTCTTCTTATCTGGGGCAATGGCTTGCTTGATTTGCAGCTCTGTTTCCCATCTCCTAGCTTGCCATTCCAAACGCTTCAACCTCTTCTTTTGGCGCCTTGATTATGCTGGCATTTCCCTTATGATTGTTTGTTCATTCTTTGCTCCAATCTACTATGCCTTCTATTGCAACCCCTATTGGCGATTCTGTTATCTGGCCTCTATTACCATCTTTGGTGTCCTTGCCATCATCACCCTTATTTCCCCTGCTCTATCTGCTCCTTGCTATCGACCTTTCAGGGCCACCTTATTCCTTATCATGGGCTTTTCTGGGGTGATTCCTGCTGCACATGCTGCAATCATCCATTGGAGCCATCCCCATGTTCTTGTATCCATAGGATACGAACTTGTTATGGCTGTTTTATATGCTGCAGGAGCTGGGTTTTATATCACCAGAATACCAGAACGTTGGAAGCCTGGTGCGTTTGACATTGCAGGGCATAGCCATCAGATTTTTCATGTGTTTGTCATTCTAGCTGCACTTTCTCATTGTGCTGCCACACTTACTATTATGGATTTTCGCCAGAGATCACCAGTCTGCGCAGCTTAAGCATTCCACAATTAGCTTAGAGATTGATTGTAGCCAAGGCATTCTTTCCCTGTATCTTCTCTTTCTCTTGTTGCAGGCTTGCAGTTTATGCAGGCTTGCAGTTTATGTACTATTAAGAAAATCTTTATTGCAATGATATAGAGTAGAATTTCCTCTTGAGCCTTTTGATTGATCAGATTGGCTTGCTCATTCTATTATTCTTCCACCCTACCACTTGTCTTATTTTTCTATATTTAAAATTATTTTGTTATATCAAAAACAAGTCTTACATGAACTTGATTAAACATTTATTACTCCAGACCTTCAATTTGGTCATTGTTCCTCGAAATATGAACTCTTCAGGTTACTTCATCTTAATTTGACAACAAAGAAAGAATACAGCAAAAGAAGAACAAAAAAGTCAATGACATACGATTCTAAGCTACTCAAGAGCTACTCAACAAGTCCTTTCATGGTCATGGTATATTTCCTATGGCAGGCAACTCCAACAATTCCTCTTTCTTGCAGCAAAACCAAACTGTATCAGAAGATATTCACATTTCCAAGTTCTAAAGTTGGGTCAGGTCCTGTTCTCCAATATGTAAAGGAGCTTTCCTGTACTTGAATGTTTACCATGATTCCGTTTCTCATTCCTACGCAGCACCAAGTGCAAGAAGATCACTTGCAACTAATAAATTGTATGTTAAATCTTTAGCTTGTAACCTCAACCATCTCAGCTTCGCTGTCACTGTAATCTGCCCAGCACTTGTTTGGTTTCTCCTCGCTTGCAAAAGCTACATTAAGCTTCTCTTCAATTTCAGAATGTTCATTCTTATCTTGGTCTTCCGTAATCTTTTGTTCTTCTGGCTGGTTATCTACTAGTCCTGAGCAGCTTCCTACGCTATCTTCCACCGCAGCAACTTCGCTTCTAAACTCAGAAACTATGGAATCTACTGAACTAACTGGAGATGAAGGAAACCCATTTGTACTCACTTGGCTGCCATTCAGTCCATCAGGTGACACTGGGATGCCATTTGGAGACATTGGGAAACCATTTGGAGACACTGGCATACCATTTTGGGTAGTCAAGTAACCATTTGGTGACACAGGGTAGCCATTGAGAACCCAAGGCTGACCAGGAACGAATTCAGCTGCATGTGGATTCATGATTCTAGGAGGGCTGAAGTGGCTTCCATCTGCAACATTTTCAGTGTTATGGAAGCTAGCTTTGCTTCTCGGAACACGATTTCCCGATCTATTATAGCCACCAGAAAGCCTTGGGCCATAGGGAACTCTAGCTGTGGCTGACTGATGAGGGGATCTGCGGACAGTATTAAGAGTAAGCATAGGAGGAATGCTTAATGGTGGAGGAAGAATTCCTCCTTGATCCTTGAACCCTGGTACTGTAACTGAAGCAAAAATCGGAACCGTAGACGGATTAAATGGTGGTGCCGCTGCTGAAAGTTTCTTGGTTGTTTCCTTTCCCGTTTCTGTTTCATCTTGTTTTTCTCCTTCAGCCACCAATGTGTTGACAGTTGCGTCGCTATTGGATATATCCTGAGGATTATCTTCTGCCTGACTAGGAATTGAAGAATCTTTCTCCAGTAAAACAGTTGCATTTTCAGTTACACCAGGTACAGGATCAAGAGCAGAAGAAACTGCTGCATCACTATCCGCTTTAGATTCAACGTAATCTTCATCCTTGGAACCACTGAAGTTCTTCCTTCCTGAATCTATAGCATTTGCAGCTTCAACTTTTGTAATTTCGTTACTAGAAGTTTCAAATTTAGTTGTTTCAGCTTTTGCTTCTTTATCATCAATATCAGAATTCCTAGCTTCTCCCACAGCTTCTGGGAAAACTGCACCTTCAATTTCTTTCTCCTGTTCTTTGTGTGCAAGACTTTCCTCAGAATCCTGAAGCCGTTTCTCAACTTCAGGTTTCTGATTATTTTCTTCGGCATCTTTTTGCGGCTCTTTATCATGGGTGACATCTGATGCAACTGTCTCATTGTTCACCTCAGGCCTTAGTTCGGTGGGTACATGTCCTTTTGGTGACTGATCTGCAACAGCCTTCACAATTGTCCCTGGGGGGGCCAAAGCAACTTCTTTATATGAGAATACTTTTCCAGCTGCCTGCACACTGATTGGAATTGACACTGAAGTTGATTTGCCAACTTGATCTGTCAAAGATTGGGTAGCTGGGGCTGGTTTCGGGTTATTGGACTTCTCTGCTCCACTGGCTGTGGCACTAGAGATGTTTGTTTTCGGACTGAAGCTAGCACTCTTAACAAACTTTTTGGAGACAGGTAAATTGGGTCCAGAGGAGGTACTCATATCATTTGGTGATGTTCTTGGAGATGTAAAATTAGCGATCTTCCCTCGGAATCTTGATGACGAGGATGCATTCATGAAGTTAGTGTTTAGCTTTGCTAGACTCGGCTTCCTTGAAGTAGACGATTTGCGAACTGTAGGTGAACGACCCTTTGGAACAGCTTCTTGCCACCCTTCATCTGATTCATCCTCTTTTGCAATGTCTTCACTCTTATTAGATATGGTCTCATCTGGGAGGCTTGAATCTACGTTTTCATTTCTAGGTTCTGTTAGTTGAGCTTCGGAGTTATTTTCTTTATCACTTGAATTTTCCACAGCAGGATAAGTTGATGACAGGATTTCATCTTTCTGAAATTCATCTGCAGCAGTTTCCCAGTTTTGGCCTCGCTTACCTTTAAACTGTAAAATGAAAGGGAACTTGGTTCACAAAACACAAGTCAACCTCAAGAACAGAACAGAACAAATACAGGTCAAAGTCCAACCTTTGCACGAGCTTTCTTTTGAGCCTCTCTTGCTTTCATATCTGCATCAGGTGTTATGTAATCCAAAAGGTCTGATACACTGATGCATGAGGAGAAATGTTGTATTTAGTTGCTAAACAAATAAAAACAAAGAAGGCTCAACCTATATCTGCTAGTGGGTAAGCTAACAGTCAGAATCTGCAGCTAACCGAATCTGAATACAGTTTTCTACTTCGTTCAACATAATCTTTAAGATTGAACACATTAACATCCAAATCCTCCTAGCATTTCAGATCAATATGAAGAATATATGGAACATCAAGGGGTTACTACCTTAAATGGCCTTTGCTGGATATTGAGGCATCTGCCTTCGGGGTACCATTGCGTGCAGCTTCTTGCTGCTCCAAAGCCTTGGACTCGAAATACTCCAGCCAAGCCGCAGCATCCTGGAAAAAAGATAGTTGCTTACAGTTTTGAATTAAGCTTAACGTGGAGAATGGATGTTTAGCCTTATACATACCTGTGTTCGCAGGTCCTCAGAACCAAGCTTGGCCTGCAGTATCTGGAGAGTGGTTTGTTCATGCTGAACGCTTAACGAGTAAGCTTCCATCAAGGAGAGAGCGATTGCTATGGCATGGTAGCTGGCAGCAGTCTGTAGGAACCAGAAAATTGTCAAACCTTTATAGGGATAGGTCCATCTATGCTTATCACCTCAAGTGGTCTTTGTGTGGTTCCTTGTTTGTATAACTATGTGCTTACTTGCCTGTATATGATCAGCTCCAAGTAGTCTCTGGTTACACTTCAAAGCCTCATGGAGGTACCTAAGAGCAACATGGACGTTTCCTAATCCTTCTTCCATCATTGCTATATTGATGTAGGTGGCGGCCGTGTTCGGATGAGATGGCCCGCATGTTAAATGCAACAAATATAATGCACGATTGACATACCTAGAGTAGCCATGAATGATCATGAGGGTCCATGAAGATCGTAATAAGCAAAACCTTTCATTCAAGTAGAAGCTACAGTAGGTAAATAAGAAATGCCACAATGGCATGATATGCATCCAAGGAAAAAGGCATACTTCAAGGCTAATTCTGTATGCTGAAGACGGTAGTAAAACACGGCAAGATCTCCGTAGCTTTTCATTGTGTCGGGATGATCAAGACCAAGCTCCCTCTCGTTAATATCCAGGGCCTTCTGCTGATAAATGGTTGCCTAGATGAAGTGAAAAGATGTAAGTATATTGAAAACTTCTTATCAGATAGAGATATATCATCATATCCAACTAAAAATTTGGCCGATATTTCAGAAACTAGAAGTAAATTAGCATCTAGCTTTAACTTTCTCTGTTGAATATTAAAGCACATACCTGATTGAAATCTCCAGTATGATAGAGCACTACAGCCAAAAGACTATATGCACCTGCAGTCATTCGATGATAAGGACCACAAACTGATACCAGTTTTGAGAGTGCCTTCAAAATTCACCAAGACATGTTCAGATAACTTCTGCATGCCGAAGCAGATATGAGGGAACAAAAAAGACAAAATGATAAGTAATAACCAACTCATACTTTCGTGCCATAATTGACAGCTTCCTCCAATTTTCCTTTATCCAGGGAAGTTTTTGATGATTCCAACAAAGTACGGCCATCCGCAGATGAACATGCAACATGCTGCACAAACAATCCCTTCAGGTTTATCGAGAGAGGAGTGATTGACAAGCTTTATTTCTAAGGTAAGCAATCAGGATCTTACCTTGTAGACGGGGACCATACTGATGATATCAGACTTCCTAAATGGAGAAGCACTTTCCATCTCATAGTCCCGTGGAAGAAGCTCAAGTCCAACCTGAAAGATTATTCCTTGCAACCTTAACCTGGAATTGTATAGTGTACTAATCCTATGATACTCTAGGAGTACCTAAAGTCATATGATCAAACCTTGTGGGACAGCCCTCGAAGAATGGCATACTTTCTTAGATCTTGGTCTTGGTTGCTTTCATGCTTCCACCTCCAGCCAAACCTTTTAGAAAGGAATGTTTCGACCCACTTCCATTTAAGCTGCTCATCTTTTATGACTTCTGCATCCTCATTTTCAGTTGAAGGTGTTCCCAAAAGGATATTTAGGCATGATGATATTGATACAGCCAAGTCAGAAGCATTATCTATGGCTGATACTACAGCCTGCAGTATGTGTTTGTAGGCTCGAACTATCATCTCGTGTATGCATAGAGATTGCACATGAGGAAGCTTGTCAGCCAATTCAACCTAAAAAGATCGAATACAGAAGTGTGACTTTCAAAGCGTCACAGTTCTTAAGGTGACAATCTTTGAAGTTGAATTAGTATTCAAGTCTGATGCCATAAAAGTAGAAAATAGCTCAAGTGAAGTTACCACACGTCCTAAGGAACACATCTGCAGACCCCTGGTATGCATAAAATCTGTCAATGTTCTTCCATCGACAGGTGAAAGTTCAAGTGAGCCAAAATCTGCTACCTGGAAGTTTGGTCACACCAAGCAGATTTGTTAACTAGAGCATGGAAAGAGTTCGAGATCAAGGAAGTTGTAGAATGGTAACTGACCAGTTTTGGAAGAGCAACATCAGCATAATACTTATGTGCCATCTTGATTAACTCATCGGGTGACTGTGAAATAGATGTCAATCAAACGAAATATGGATCATTGAATTACACCAGAGACAAAAGAAAGATTAGTGTAAATCTACACGTTCAGAAGGTCAGGTTTTGATGCGAAAAGGAACGTACTCTTGACAGATGTTCATGGTGCTTACCTTGAGATGAAGACCTGTTTCTGATTCTTTGAGGCGCAAATATGCTGCTTCCGAAAGCAGCTTTCTCCACGATTTCGCCATTTCCTCTTCCTTCTCCTCCAACTCTTTCTGATCAGAAGTTCCCAGTTTCTTGCTCATGTCAAGGTTGGTACCTGAAGAAACATCTTTTCCCTCCTCAGTTTTGTTTCTGATATCAATTTTCTTCTTAACTTCCTTCAGCAATGCGCCTTGCTTTCCAAGGCCCTTAACTGCAGGTTCAGGCTTTGTTTCTTCAGCCTTCCTAGACTCAGTTTTCCCTGGAGCCTGATTTTGTAAATGTTGAACCCAACATGCTCCTAGCTCCCATCTAATAGCCTTAATATCTTTGCCAGGTTCTTCCTGCAACTTCAGCAAACTATTCTCTAGTACTTTCCTCACCAACAGCCTAGCAGGACGTAAATTTTCTGAATCTCCGCTCTGCACCCGCTGGACTGGACTGGACGAGTTGTGCAACAGCACTCTCAAGCTGACAGGTAAATTCAAGCATAGACACAAATCCATCACTCACAGTGTTATGCATATAACCCAATAAGCATAAGTTACAATACAAGGTTTGCATTGATTCTTTGCACAAGCCTTCCAGATGAACTGACCTATTCACATTCAAGGCATTAGCACCTCCTTCAGGCTGGTCCTCAATGTCAATATCCTGAGGAATAGGCTTCCCATCCCAGCTAACCTCGCCAGAAACTTTAACAACTGCAGTGTAGCCACAATGTCGAACAATCACAACACCTAAAGTACGAGTGTCCTACAAGATCAAAGAAGTCTTCAGCAATTCAATCTACCTGCTTCTGATCAAATAAAATGATTAGGAAGAACAATGACTTTACTCACGTGAACTGTTGCACTTTCATCAGCAGTTATGCCTTTGAGTAAATTCCTCTGAGCAAGTTCTTCCTGTGACATTCCAAGAACTTGACTCCCATCACTTTTACAATCCGGTTTCGTACTTGCATCCGCGACATCTCTATTCACCTTAATGGTCAAATCTCCGATCCTCTCCTCATGTGGAAGTGATTGTGCAGTACCATCCAAAGAACATAAACTACCTTCAATTATACGTTTGATTGTAGCAACAGCTTTCATAACAGAAACGTCGACAAATAAACTGTGAAGGAGAAAGGCTTTTCGGTCACGGATTTGCCTCTCTTCTGCTGTTTTGCATGGCATCGCCGCCAGAATTGCAAACTCCTTTGCCCATGGCCTGTGATCATGTTCACCATTTCTTCCTTGTCCACCTCCATTACCTCCCCAGTTCTCATCTTCCACGGGAAGTGATGGGAAAACAGAGGGGTTATCAGCAACAATTGGAGGAACAACCCAAGTGTTTGCTCGAAAACCGTAAGGAAGGTTTCCAAACTGTACCAAAGCAAATCATAATATAGCATCAATCCTCAAACATGTACACAAGTACGGAGATAAAAGAACATAAAAAATTACAACAGAGCAAGAAGGAGCGAAACCTACTTTATTGTGTTCTGTGAAAGCTTCCATAAGAGCTTTATACGCCTGCCAGACGAAAAACACATAATTAAACAAACCCAGTTACAGAACTCGAAAACAATCACTTAAAAGTAAAAATTGACAGATTTAGAATGAAAGAAAGGTATTGAAACAAACGGAGTCAAAACCTCTGCTTATTTGCAGAAACGGGATAACCAGAGGGTGACAGAGAAGAAAGGAAGAAGACATGACTTAACAAACCCGGTTCCAGGAACCCAAAAGGACTCGCTCAAAGTAAACTTTGACAGATTAAGAATGAAAGGAGAAAGGAATCAAAACTAACAGAGTCAAAAGGTCTGCTTATTTGCTGAAGCAGAGCAACTAGAGAGTGACAGAGAAGAACACGTTTTCCGGCAGGATAAAACCCTTTTCTTGAAGCCACTATCGTTGTCGGCTTCCCACTGCATACCTTCACCTGTGATTTACACATTTTCCTTCATATCAATCAACTGATACACTCAGAGTCATACGTATATGCACAGATAAACTGAATAGGATAAGAAGAGAGAGTTCTCACATCGATCTGGAAAAAATCATCTTCCGTTTTATCTTCATGAAAAGGACGCGTAGATCTCCTTATGTCTGTAAACCTTGAAACTTTCAGAAACAAAAAAAAAAAGAAGGAAGTTTAGAAAAAAGGATGCAAGTGTGACAAGAACGTACATTGAACCGGCGGCGATAGGTGCGAGAACGAGAAGAAGTCGTAGAACTGCCCCAGTCGCGGCGGGGTATACATCGACTCCGGCGCCGCGACGGTTCCATCCTTCCCTGTTTTACTCTTCCTATCGGTCGATTTCTGCGCATCATTGCCAGCGTTCTCGGTGCAAGCGGAGCTCTCGACGTCCTTTGGAACAAACTCCTTGCTCCGACCCGACGGCTTGTGCGAGGACTGGCCGAACGATGTTGTGCAAGCGACGATGTCGAGGAGCCGCCGGACGTGAGCGACGGCTTGCTCTTCGGTGTAGTCCTCTGAGAAAAAAAAAGAAGAAAAAAAGTAACAATTGCTGCTTAAAGTTACATGGTTTTATGACCGTTGGATTTGGCGGGAGATTGTACCTTCAACGATGGTGATGTGGTATGGCTTGAGAGAGACAACATCAACGGAGTCTTTGAGCTTAGATCCTCGTACCTGTGACCGTTAAGCAGTTATTTTACACGTCAGCGTCACTTCATAAACATGCGTCGTCGTTTCGGAAGTGGGAAATACATTATGCATGCAATCATATCGACCGTTGGATTTCAATGGACCCCGCCCATCCAACGTTCTTGATTAAGAAATTTGGAATGGAAGATTCACATCCAATGATCAAACGACAAATAGTTTGTAACCCGACACGGTTCATCTTGAAGTTAACGAGTCAAGTTTGGATTGATCGAAAAATTGATCCGAATCATTTCATTTCTATTTGAAAATAATATCATTTTAATCTTAAATTTAAGAAATAGAAAGCTTAAATTGTTGTCATAAACATCAAATCTTAAGAAAATTACCACAAATCTCAAAATTAACTCATAATTTAACTAATGTTTAAAAATTTGTAATTAGATTAAAAAATTCAATAAATTGATAATTTTTGTTCAACATGTCAATTTTATTTTTTTTATTTTATGCTGAGTTCTCAATTTCAACCCGACCTATTATCATACCTACATGCAACCTTAATTGAATAATATTAGAAGAGAAAAAAAAAAGCTAAAGGGATCAAAATGAAAATAGACAGAAATTTGGGGCTTACCTCGTGAGATAAAGAGAAGTTGGTCAAATGGCATGTCTCCACGTGAACACCCAAAAGCTTCCTCACATTTAAGATTCTGTCTGTGGAGATACCCTTCTCATATAACAATAGTAAACACCCAATCAAAAAATAATAAACATCAAATTATTATTTTCAACAAAAAAGGAAAAATAAGGAATTTAGCATTCCAAATTTACTAAATTTCCTTTTTTTTACATTATTTACTAAAAAAAGATCAAATTTGAAAGATTAATATTTTAACAACTCTTTTACAATATCATTCACTCCTACAATAACAACAACAACAATAACATAGTAAAAATTCTTTTGATTTGCAAAATTTGGAGAGATTCAATAGTTCGCAACTTTATCCCTGATAAGAAAAAGACTGTTTGATTACATTTTAATCAACACCAAACAACATTCGGAACTAATTTTAAGTTGAAAAAATGCATATTATATATATATGGGTCTTTTTTATTTAACATGGAATTGATATCCCTAATAATAATGAGCTACTTAATTATATTTTTTATAAGAAAGATCAAGTAGTCATGAATTGATACTTATTAAATTTCTTTTGCAATAAGAAGAACAATTAATACTATCAAATAATGAAATTTCTAGTTAGTTCTCGTTAGATACTCTTTCATAACTTTACAAAACAGAGAACCTGTGTACGGAGACATGCCCATTCTTTCTTTGGATTATATTAACTAATTTGTTAATTAGCTCATTAATATTACTTATTTATTACTATCAGACAACATTTAATGCTCATTCAAATACAAAAAAAAAATTATTTTATTTTTATATATCTAATATACCATATTAATTACTTTCAAACAACATAAAATATTTATTGGAGTTATGAAATTTTATTTATTTGTACTATACTCAGAAACAGGAAATGTGGTAAGAAGAAGAAGGAAGGGTTTATATAGAAGCATACCTTGAGGGTCACCTGAGAATCGTCCGGCGTCTCGACCGTGATTTCGACAACCGTAGGCAATACTGCACATTAAGGGAAGAAACTGATTTACCAAACACGACAACTTTGGAATTTATGTTTGTGTAAGAACAGACAACATAAGAGAGGATAAGAAAATGGAGATGATGTTTTTTTCGAACCATACATTTTCAGACATTGGAATGGTACCTTATTGCACAATATGAAACTAAGCTGAGTATAAAGTTGAAATCTTCAGTTCAAAGAGTAAGTATGAATTAGTAAAACAAGTTAAAGATTGAAAATTTTCACTTGGGCTATTGCAGTTTCCTCCATTTTCTTAGCAGCCAAACAAGAAAACAGGAAGAAGAAGAAGATAGATAGTGAGAAGCAAGAGACCTTTCTCTTCCTTTTTCTTTTTATCTCCTTTAGCTTTATGAGGTTTAGCCTTTCCCGTTTTAGGGGCCATTGAGCATCAAAAAAACCCGCTGTTTAAACTATAAACAAACTGCCCTCTTCTTCAATCAACGATGCAAAACTATGTCCAGGAAACTGGAGATTGTCTTCAAATGCTGAAGCAAAACCAGAAGAATCTGTAAAATTCTATCAGAACCAGTACTTAGGGAGAGACCAGTTCAATCCCAAGCTATCTTCTGATACAATATAAGGTCTGTAATGAGATGGAGGTGTTCCTTAGGGTCTTGGTGAGGAACTCGGACAAGAAACAGGAGGAGAATATAGAGAAACCTGAGAAGAGGATAGAGATAGAGCGACAGGTGGATAGGATAAGGTAAGCCAAAGGCCTACCTTGTACACAAGCACACACACACACTGCCAAGAATGTAAGGCTAGCAATGACCTCTCTCTCTTCCTGTCACTGTTTATCATCTTTTCTAGATTACGGGCAAAGTTGAACACAATGAGCTCAATCGGGTCTAAACACGTAAGTTCAAATTCAATCACATATGTTTTATGTGTATCAATACTTTGTTAATATGAATTACTTTTTCTTACAGCAATGGATTGATTTTATCTCTTCTTCAAAACATTATTATTGTTTTAGTGTTATAAAAAAATTAAAATAAATAATATCATTTTTAAAAATCAAATTAAAAAGATGTTATTTTGAAAACGTTCGAACTCTTCTCGAAATTCGATCGACTAAGATTTAATCCGTTAATTTGATATCAATCGGGCTTAATTTGTAAGCCTAATTACAAGAAGTAATTATGTAATTAAGCATAAGTTAGTCGTTATTTGAATATGGTTTTGAATGGTTTCCTAATAGTTTGGAGTTTTGCATTCTGTTCAAACACGTAAGTGAATTGGATTTGAAGTTGAGAGACTAAAAGACTTGTCTCCATACTGATTTTGGATCTTAGGATAAATATCTGAGGAAGATCGAGACAAAGATATTGTACGTGTAACCAAAAAAGTTTTAGTGCAAAGATTAAGAAAAAAAAATATAATTGAAATATTTTTAAAAATATTAATATCTTACGGTTTTCTTAGCTAAAATCGTCCGGTCTAAATATTCATTAATCATTTGGGAGAATATAGGGATACCTCAAAATTTAATATGTGCTAAATTAGAAAAAATTAGTACGCTGATCCAGCTTAAAATTAATAAGTTAAATTTGAGTTAATTAAGTTTTAGGAAAAATTGAATTTAAAGATTTAAATAACTCGAATTTTGATTATTAAAAAATATTTTTTTAATTAATTATGTTAAAATGATTTCATTTTAAATCAAATTCAAGTTTGAGGTTTGGGTTACAAGTTACAACCTTTTGAAATAATGTCTTTTTAACCTTAAATTTAAGAAAATATTATGCTCAAAAGAATATAATTTTTGAAGTCCACTTAGTCTAACTTTATCGAGTCAAATTTGATTGATCTAAGTTTCAGGTCGAGTTCGAGTATGAGATATGGATCGTGACCTACATGTTTTCCTAAATAACATCTTTCAATTTTAAATTTAAAAAAGAATAAGATAATGTTGAGATATAAGTGATTATATCTTATCATTTAATTTAGATATTATTTAATAATTGGACCTAGTTGTATTTATGTTTTAAGAAAATTTTGAGAAGTTTAAAATCCTAATTAAGATGGTATTCAATTTGTATATCTTATTGTGGGATAATGGGGATCTTCTGAAATTTTAATTTGATTATAGCAGCTGGATATCCAAGGGATATTATTGATTAAGTTGAGAACTTAAGATAGAAGTTCATTTGTGGAACACTTCTTGGTTGATCACGTCACTCTTAGTTAAAGATTTTTGTGTTATGTTATTATTGGAGTTGTCATTATTTTTTGAAGTTTAAGTTGTTGTCTTTCTAATGTGTGTTTAACGTGATTTGGCTTATGGTGCGTTGGACTGTAGCTGCTATGTTTTCCTTTGCTATTGCGTGACTAAACTGGGCTGCGTAATTGTTGATAACAGTTGTGTTCTTTCATGTTCTTAAAAGACTATTGAGGGCAATTTTGGCATCTATTCTTTGGTGGTGTTCACGTGATTTTGGGGATGTGTTTTTGGGATGATTGTGTGATTTTCTGTAACTGGTTTGGTGGTTATCCAGTGTTAGGTTGGTGGTTATTGCGTGTGACTTTGCGGTTGTCTTTTTGGTGTGGTAATGTGTGAAAACTCTAAAAGTTTTTGTGATTTTTTTAGCTATATTTTTGGGAATATTGAGCTATCTTTGGCAACTAATTTTTGGTGATTCTATGCATCTTGAATAGCTGCGTTTTCAGTAGTGTTGCATGATTTTCAGGGTTGTCTAGATATTAGTTTTTGAATGAGAAACGTCTAGGAGATATGTATTGTTGTAGCTGTATTTTTTGTGACGTTTCAGTGATAAAATATTTGTTCGATTGATGTTATTTTGATATTGTTGTGGGTGGGCTAATTGTGATTCTTCTCAATAATTCACAACATATATTATTATATCACTTCCCACACTTTTGTTGATGAAGCTGAAGAATAATTAAAACAAAATTATTGATTAATGTTGTGATTAATCAATACAATTAGACTAACCCTATAATTGCAACATGTTAGATTCAAGAATTGGATGGACAAATACCTATCAATTAAGGAACAATTGAGTCCATTGTTGTTTTCTGTGAAGTGAAGCGACAGAAATGCAAATGATTGACTACTACTATTCCAAACCTAAAAAACCACATACAGTTCTCAATAGGGTGATTAAATTTAAGGTTGGCTAGTAGTAGGGCCTCTTGTGCACTTCAAACATGGGCCAAGCCTACCCATCATAACAAGCCTATGAACATAAGTCCAATGACACATATGAGAGGAGTGCTAAGCCCAATTATCTTGACATCTAATTTATTGGGGTTTGTACAAAATTATATTTATTGTTTATTATATTAGTCCATAAAATTAATGATGAAATTCTATCATTTTCTCACTTGGATAACATAATCAATATCAATGAATAACATAAACAAATCCCTGTATTAATATAGCAATATGTGATTATAATAGGATGTCAAAGTAGAGCTAACAATCTCTTAAGCATAAGTCCAAAATGAGATTACAAGTACTTCAATAATATAGAAATCAGACCC
>JANIJH010000224.1:2254823-2276934 GCA_024520975.1 Erythroxylum areolatum | reverse complement strand
GATTTAATAAAATATGTTAGAATAATAAAATGAGACTGTGTACAAAATGTCTCTAACAAAAGACCATATATATACAAACATTTAAATGTATCTGCGCAGTATATCAAGAAAATATATGGCAATAATAATAATAGCAACAATTATAAGCAAAAGTCTCTAAATTGAATAACAAAATAGTCAAATACAATGTTGCTATAAAAAATTCACATAAAAGACAAACTTCTACTAATCCAAGGCATCCAAAAGTCTCAATAGACCCATACTGGTTACATGATTCACAAAAGCCTTAATAGTCAAGCTTTGGTTAGAGGGCCTGCCACTATAAGATTGGTGGATATATGCTCTATACAGTTTTGATATTCCTTGACCTTTTCTCTAACAAACATATATTTTGTATCAAAATGCTTCAAACGCTTAGATTTCTTGCATATTTAAGAGAAGCCCACTAGAACAGAGTTATCACAGTATATGGCTAGAGGTCTGGAAATACTCTCAACAAGATGAAGGTTAAAAATGAAATTCCTCAACTATATTGCCTGTCGAGTAGATTCGTAATAATTCATATACTCTACCTACATAATTAAAGTTTCTGTAAGTGTTTGTTTAACACTTTTCCAAGATACAACTCCTCCAGCAAGCATAAAGATATATCCTAATGTGGATTTGTGATCATTAGGGCAGCCACCATAATCAGAATTAGAATAACCTATCACCTCAAGGTGATCAAGCATCCTGTAAGTGAGCTGTAATCTTTAGTATCTTGTAGATACCTGAGAACTCGTTTTACAGCTTGTCAATGACCCACACCAATATTGCTCAAGTATCTCCCAAGTATACCAACAACAAAAGCAATATCAGGACGTGTACAAACTTGAACATACATAAGACTACCAACAGTATAAGCATATGGGACCTTTTCTATCTCTGACTTATCTTTATTATTTTGAGGACACTGGCTATTCGAGAGCTTGTTACCCTTTTGGATGGATGCACTGCAAGGATTACAAGTCTTCATGTTGAATCTATTCAAGATCCTTTCAATATACTTTTGCTGAGACAAACCAAGGACACCACGAGATCTATCACGATGAATTTCAATGTCCAGAATAAAAGAAGCATCGCCAAGACCTTTCATATCAAAATGAATTGTCAACATTTGTTGTCTTAGAAAGAAAAGTCATATCATTACTGGTTAAAAGAATGTCATCAACATATAAGACAAAAATAATAAATTTTCTCCCACTATTCTTCAATTAAATGCATTGATCAACAACATTTTCCTTAAAGCCAAGGGAGCAAGCAATTTGGTCAAACTTCAAGTACCATTGTCTGGAAGCTTGTTTCAGCTTATAAATGGATTTTCTCAATTTGTATATCATGTGTTTCTTACCTTTCTCAACAAAACTAGCAGGTTGATTCATGAATACATCTTAATACAAATCACCATTTAGGAAAGCAGTTTTCATATCCATTTGATGGAGCTCCAAATCAAAATGAATAACCAAAGTCATCGCAATACGTAATGAATCTTTAGTAGAGACCAAGGAAAAAGTCTCTTTATAGTTTATACCTTCCCTTTAGTTTTATCTCTTTACAACAAGTCTAGCTTTACACCTTTCTATCTCACTTCAAGCATCAAGTTTAGTCTTAAAAACCCATTTACACTCAATAGTTTTACAACTACTGGGTAATTCCACCAAATCCCAAACATCATTCATACTCATAAAAGCCAACTCATATTCTATGGTTGCCAACCATTGTAAACTACGAGAACAAGAAATGGCATCCTGAAAAGAAATAGGATTTGAGTCTTCAACTAAATTGAATGCATGCTCCTCCAAGTAAATATAGTAGTCTTGGAATTTAGAAGACTCAGTGAATTTAGGAATCCTCTCAGATCTCCTAGGTGGAACTACAACCACATCTAAGACTTGAGTATCAATGCCAACTTGTTGAGGAATATCAACATTATTTCCTGGATCAACCACATCATCATGAATCAAAGGAGACTGAATTGCCTCATGATGAAAAACAATAGGTGTAGGAACAATAACATAATCCTTGTAATCATTTATGCCACAACATAGAAGATTTTTTAGTAACTCTCCTACGTTTTTTCTCCAACAACAGCATTAACATTATCATGTGGTCGATTAAAACGAGAAAAATTAGCAATTAGCATAAACAATCCATCACGCATAATTGTTGAACAAACAATAGTAGAATTATAGTACAAAATAACGCCATTATTGATTATACGGAAAATATATCCATAATTGTGTAAAACAAAAACTGAAATAAAATTCCTTGTCATAGAAGGCACATAAACAGTATTTTATGTCCACTACTCAACTTCAAGGAAACTACTCCTATGTGCTCAACATTAACATTAAATCCATCTCTTAATTGCACCATCAACTCCCCTTTATTTGACCTCTGCCTGCTTTTGAACTCCTGCAATGAGTTCGTTACATAAATAGTTACACCAATATCTAGCCATCATGAATTAGGAGGAACATCAATAAGATTTGATTCAAAACAGGCAAAGAGTTGAGGTATTTACAAGGTACTAAAGATTACATGCTCACTTACAGGATGTCTGATCACCTTGAGGTGATAGGTTATTCTGATTCTGGTTATGGTAGCTGCCTTGATGATCACAAATTCACATTAAGATATACCTTTATGCTTGTTGGAGAAGTTGTATCTTAGAAAAGTGTTAAACAAACACTTGCATAAACTTCTAAAACGAAATTATTGATTAATGTCGTGATTAATCAATACAATTAAACTAACCTTATAATTGCAACATGCTAAATTCAAGAATTGGATGGACAAATACTTAGAAATTGAGGAACAATTGAATCAATT
This sequence comes from Erythroxylum areolatum, assembly GCA_024520975.1. Taxonomy (NCBI): domain Eukaryota; kingdom Viridiplantae; phylum Streptophyta; class Magnoliopsida; order Malpighiales; family Erythroxylaceae; genus Erythroxylum; species Erythroxylum areolatum. The sequence continues at coordinate 2,274,063 of JANIJH010000224.1, read as the reverse complement.
GTTATTTTTTTGTTTTCAAATCCAGAAAAACCGCATACAGTTCTCAGTAGGGCAACTGTATTTAACGTTGATTAGCAATAGGACTTCTTGTGCACTTCAAACATAGGCTAAGCCTATCTATCATAGCAAGCCCATGAACACATGTCCAATGACACGTATGAGAGGAGTACTAATCCCAATTATCTTGACATCTAATTAATCAGGGTTTGTACAAAATTTTGTTTATTATTTATTATGCTAGGCCACAAAATTAATAATAAAATTCTCTCAGAACCTACATATTTAAGGAAGTGCTTTTATCTCAAGTATTTTTCTTTGTTTGTGTCTTTATTAACTTAATCACTTAAGTTGTTCAATTATCATCGTTATTATTAAACAGTGTAAAAATCCTCTGTTAAGATTAGTATGAGACAGTCATACTGTTGAGTATGAAATACTTTCGCGGGTTGTAAGGACGAGAGATGGTATCAAAAATTAAGTATTGTCGGCTCAATAAAGCATTGTATAAAAACTATTGTTGATAGTGAAAATATTAAGCTCAATAAAGCATTGTATAAAAACTATTGTTGATAGTGAAAATATTAAGTTAAGCGAAGGCCCCACATATGTGGTTCATGTTTGCCAAACTGTGTTACTAAAGTTCGGTCTTGATTTTTTATATGCATTTTTGTGTGTGATTCTCTGTTTTAATTGTGCTAGATTTTGCAAAATTACAACACCTTTCGGAAACTTTCGGATAATTTTAAGCCAATCAAAATTGAATCAAGCTCGAAATAATAACAATGTTGTTAGAAACACTCAGAAAGAGCTTACGTCAAGCTTCTGCTTCCCAGGAATGGAGGATGTTGCACGTTTTCTAACCTCACTCAGAAAGAGCTTACGTCAAGCTTCTGCTTCTCAGGAATGGAGGATGTTGCACGTTTTCTAACCTCTCTATCTGCCTCTTCTTGGTTCCAAGCAACAGGTGTGGAACAATAACACGAACAAACGTTGGCATGCTTGTTCAAGCAATTCAGCAACTTGTTTATCATGCAATGTAAAGCAAAACAGATAATTTCTAACATTTTTCCCGTTGATATAAGTTGGTGATTGATCCTGTTTCGTTATAACTAACATTTCATACTCAAGAGTCTAACACATGTTTCAATTTGTACTCAGTGGTACTTCGAACCAACTCAAAAGGTCAGCCTATCGAACTTTTGACCAAGATTACAACTTTAAGATACTAAATCTTACGAACTCTTTAACTTGTACATTTTGTGCAAATCTCATATGCTGATCTCACAACTTCACAAGCCACTGAAACTCAGAAGTCATATTCCAAAGTTCCTGTAGAATTTTAAGCCTTTTCTTCCTCTGAGATTGCAACTACAAGAACGATGCACAAAGGAATAACCAAAAAAGCTGCAATCTTCAGCAAGTGTTCGACCTCTTTAGATATCACACCGATCCTTGACCAATCTCCGCTATACCTGAAAGCTAATCGGATGCTATTACCAGAAGAGGAACAAGAACAGAGTATATTTGTACACATAAAGCTCAGAGAAGATGATGATTACCCAGCATCAATGAACCCCAATCCAAACACTGTAACGGCAGATCTTGCAAGAACTGGACTTGGAACTCTTAATGTAAAAATGGGTGCTTGACGGGTTCCAGAATTCCCAGAAAGTTCCCTTTTTTTAGCTTGCGGCGAAGTAACCCAGTTTCTGCAACTTCTGTTCAGATGGGAACGAGAAGCAAGGTTGGCGAAGCAAAAGCTCTTACCTACGACCTCCATTTCACTCCCTTTGTTACTAAGACCTGTGCCTCTGATGTTTCTTGATTAATTTGACTATCTTATCCTGAAACCCGAAATATGGGCCGGCCATAGACGGACCTGTTCAACATGTTGTATGCAGATTCGGGCTTACCAAAATCACGATCGGGCTTAGATATGATTAAGAGCATGTTCTGGTAAGTTTATATCAATAGAATTTTTATCGATAAAATTTTTTTTATTAAAATTTTTTTAAAAAATTAATTAACTATTTAACTATCATATAAAAAAAGAGCTGATTTAAAATAACTTCATACAATAGATTGTTTGGTAATATAAAAATAAAAAGTAATTTTTAAATAATATTTTAATTTCTAATAAAATTATTTATACATATAAATATTATTTTAAATATATTATGAAAAGCACTTTCAAACCAAATCTTTTATACAAATTATAATATAAATAAAAATAACATCAAAAATAAATATTAAAATATATAAAAAAATCAAATAATATTATATAAATCTTAGAATAATCGTGAAGATAGATCTTTGAATATTGTAAAAATTTTGTGTAAAAATATAAAAATAAATAGGCTTATTAATTAATATGAAAAAATTTATTTGAAAAATATTTTTTAAAAAACTCTAAATTTAAGATTATAAAAAAAACTGTATTTTTTAAAAAAAAGTTATTTTTATTAAAAAAAATATTTTAAAACATTCCTATTAGAAATTTGTGGTAGGAAAAGTATTTATTTATTAAAAAAAGTATTAAATCAATCACTGTCATCAGTCACGTGCCTAATAAAACAAACGCCGCCGTCTACTCAATTACTAAATAATTGGGCCCCACCTCTATCCACTGGTGCGCTTACGTGCTCCTGTTCTTTGTCAGCTATATGATTAACGGTCACATCAAAAGACGAAACTGCCCTCACCCCGTCGTTGGAGCTGAGAGAACATTTCCGTAAATTTTTATAATTCAGGCGGCCAAAACGACAAGTGCGAGGGCTCCAAAACGCGGGTCTATAAATATGAACATGTGCACGCCGTCAACACCGACCGTTAGGCACACTCTGTCTCTCTCACTTGCCGACTTCTTCTCTCGTCGATTTCTAGGGCTTTCGTCTTCTTGATTCCTTTGCAAATCGAAGAAGTACACTTGCCGGTGCTATTCCTTTCGTCTTGGAGCTCGAATTTTACGATTTAGTTGATGAGGGAATCGGGAAATCTCGGATCGGGACACGAACCGGTACCCCAATTGCCGGTGAAGCGGGAGATCACGGACGATCACTTGGAGGAAGAACACGGGACTCTCAACAAGTGGTCGAAGACGTCGCAAGTGAGCTTCTTTGTTGTTGTGTTGAGGTGTACTGATTAGTACAAATAAGAAACTTACTTCTCTCTGTGTTTCAGTTCAGTTTTTCCGTTTGGTCTATACAATATTTTGTTAAAATTTTGAAATTCGCTGGCTAGGTGTACAGATTTTACTTGCAAGAGTTGACCTTTTTCTTTTTCTTTTTTTTTGGTGCTCAGTGGGGTGCGGGTGCTAATGCAATTAGTTTTCAGTACAATCCCCTTGATGAGCCTAGCCCACTAGGCTTGCGGCTGCGGAAGAGCCCATCGCTTCTAGACTTGATCCAGAGGAGTATCTCTCAGGGGAGTGTCTCAGCGACGGGGGGTCAGGAGACTGAAAGTCATAATTTGATATCAAAGAAAGAGAGTAAAAGAGTAGCTCCCTCTGGCACAACTGACAAGCTAAAGGCTTCTAATTTTCCTGTTTCAATCTTGAGAATTGGGAGCTGGGAAGTATGTTTGTGATGATACTTTTGGTTCTTTCTTTTAGTTTGTTTTTGTGGTGATTAATTGGCGTGGGGTTACTGAAGCTTTATTTGTTGGCAGCGTAAGGCAAAGAATGAAGTTGATTTGGTGGCCAAGTGTTATTTTGCAAAGCATAAACTGGTGTGGGAAATTCTTGAAGGTACTCTTAAGAGTAAGATAGAAATCCAATGGTCTGATATTATGGATTTGAAGGCGAATTGCCCCGATGATGGACATGGGACACTAAATGTTGTGGTAATTTATTGACCTGCAATTCGTCCGAGTTGTGCTTTTATCTTAGTTATTGCGGCTGTTATTCATGAACGTTTATTGGTAATTTCTTCTGTGATGCAGCTGGCTCGACAGCCCCTTTTCTTCAAGGAGACTAATCCACAGCCCCGGAAGCATACATTATGGCAGGCCACAGCAGATTTTACAAATGGCCAGGCTAGCATACACAGGTTATTTCATTATTGATTTCCCTCTTTCGCTGTTAGGTGGTTTCCAATATCTGGTTGTGAAATATTTAATTTTGGTGGTAATTTTTTTATTATATGAGCCGTTAAATAGTTCATCCAGTAGAACATCTGAGCTCGTGTATCCCCTTTATTAACAACTCATCTTATCTTTACTGCTGTTAACATATAAGACGAGAAACTATCTTTATGATTCCTTAGGCTTTTCTACCAACTATGTTGAGCCAAGCCTTCTTTTGATACATCAGATGCTAGATTCTACTATTAGATATTTCCTTCAATGATGCCTCAATTAATTCAATAAGTTGAAAATCTTTTGTTGAGCCATCTGGAGGTTACCCTGAAATGCTATAATGTGATTCTGTAGGCAACATTTTCTGCAGTGTCAACCAGGGTTGCTGAACAAACATTTTGAAAAGCTTATACAATGTGACATGCGTTTGAACTTTCTAAGTCGTCAGCCAGAAAAAATATTGGATTCACCATATTTTGATCAATGCCTGTCTAGTTTGGAGGATCCGGTAGAATCAAAAGATCTAATTGAGACTGGTACAGGAACCTCTATATTGGGTTCCCATGGTTTGGGATCACCAGCTGCAGCTCACTCATCTTCTCTGGAAAATGAAATAGGGGATCCTACCAGTTCAACTTTGGAGCATGCGTCACAAGAAGCCCCTTCTCCTGTATCAGGTGTGTTGAATTGTTATTGCATTTTGTTTTTTTGTAATTTGTTTTATATTCTTCATATTTTGTTTTTACGTCAATGATTGTGGAAAAAACTAAGGGATAGGGTTCCTCCTTGCCCTTGGTACTCTCTGTTTTCTTTAGTACTACTATGTTTGGATTATTGTATTATGCAATACCGTGGCATTCTTGTTAATTATTGCAGCCTTCTACCTCTTCTTTATTTTTGTGCTTCTAAAAATTTCAAATACAGAATTTTCTAAAGCTATGTCCTATGGTTGCTTGTCTTACCTTATAGTCTTAATTGATTATCGAATTACCTACCCTGTTAGTGATGGACAATTGTGCTATTGAAGGGAGTGGAAATTGTGAAGCTGTTAATTCAAGAGGACAAAGGGATTGGAATCAGATAAAAGTTCCAGGATTGCACCCATCTATGTCAATGACTGATCTCATGAATCACATCGAAAATTGTATTTCAGGACGGGTGACCTCTGGAAATCCTCCCTTTTCTGTGGATGGGTCAGAATGCCAAGTAATGTTAGAGGATGTTGCCCAGTACCTCCTTAGTGATACTCAACTAACTATGTCGTCTGATGAGAAAAGGTTGATGTCGAGGGTCAATTCTCTTTGTTGCCTTCTGCAGAATGACCCATCTGCAAACCAGAACTTGCAACATAATGATGAAAGTTGTGTTGAGGAATCTCAAGTGATCGATACAAATGAATTGTACCACGAAAAATCTGATGGCATTGCAAAGGAGGTTTCTGTCAGCAAGCAGGCACCAGGCATGTCAAGGAAAGACTCTTTTGGGGAGTTGATGCTTCATCTCCCTCGAATTGCTTCTCTTCCATCGATGTTCTTTAACGTATCAGAGGAAGATTGTGGTGGTCAAGGTAGAAGATAGTGGGAGACATTCAAACTAGATGGTGCATGTCATGGTTCTTTGTGAAGATACATGGTGGGTGACATTCAAACTAGATAGTGCATGTCATGCTTCTTTGTGAATATTGGAGTTACTTTCAGTTTTGGATGTGATATATATGTAGTGTCTGAAGAAGTATCTTGGGGAGCTATGGGTTTCAGAAATTTGTTTTGATGAAGAATCCCAGACAGCATAGTCCAGTGTAGAATATTACAATAGGGGCTCTCACTTTGTTATTGGTATTACAATAGGGGCTCTCACTTTGTTATTGGTATTAGAGAATCTGATGTTGCTATTTCAAGTAATCTCACGTTGGCTACTTCTGAATCAATGTCAGATACCTTGACAGCAACTTCATTAGCAGTTGCTTAGTACCCAGACTGCAAAAGTTAAGGGATAAGACTGCAAATTACTGAACTTTTTCATTCCTGAACTGAACTTTTTCATTCCTGAACTCTGTGAAGTTCATGCTTATTGGAACTTGTTTTCTTTCCTTTTTCAGATACACAACTTCATAAGAATTCACTCTCATCTCGAGGTAGATATCTCTAGATAATGGAGGTTTTGTGTATTAATAAGAACCCAAAACCCAACAACAGTTGGTTATGGTAGTTGATGGTGGAGAAGACATTTCCTCAGAGAAGAAACTGATATGGCATAAGCTGTACATGGAAGTTATTAGACTTCCTCACCCCGATGAGTCGTACCGGGAACCTCCTGCCGTGTAGTGGTGGTGGGTCGGAGCCGTTGAAAATTTACAAGTCGTGTAATCACATATCAAAAAGAGATATAAGAATGAAATACTTATTACTTTAAAGCTTTTAGTCTAAGATATAATGTCTTAGTTATATATGCGCTTATTTGGATCTAGTTTAATTTCTCTCCGGTCCTCGTTAACCCTTCATTAATATTAAAGTTAGGTTGGTACAATCTGATTAATAGAGATTCATGGAGTAAACTCAAATGATTTCGGAAGAATCATAAGTTGAGAAGGAGCTAATTTGGCATCAATGAATGAATCTACTTGTGAAAGAGAGTAATTCATATCGGAAAGAGATACATGAATAAAGTGAGTTACATATAAAGATAAAATTTATAAGAGATGTCCCAATTGTATATCCGATCCAATTTTTCCCAGATTTATGCGCCAAAGATGTTGGAGATTATGGTGAATATGATCGTTTTAAGATGACTGAGTTGAAAAACTTAAAAGTTTTCTTTAACCTTTTGTTTTGAATTGGAGTTTAATTTGTGCTCTTCTTGTAATATTTTTTATTATATATTATACTCAATATTTTGTGCAAAATATTAGGGATAACAATTAATCGATCGTAGGCCTAGATTCAGGTGTTTTCAATGAATTCGTTCATTTATTAGGTTCAAGCCTAGACCGACTCAAGGTTTAATTATTCTAAATAAAACGCTTAAAAAAGTTAAATCTCAGGTACCGTTTTATTTAAAAAAGTTGGGCCTGACCCAGAATACCAATTTAAAGTAAATTTCATTAACTTTATTTTAAAATCATTTTGTACAAAGAGAATGACACAAATTACATTAGCAAGCTTTGATATTTATAATTGATATAATTTACTTTATATAGCAATTTCAACAAATTAAACTTTCTTTTAGAGTCATATTGTATAAAGAGAATGATAAATTACTTGACTAGGCCTTGGTATTTTAATATTATAAAATATATGTTTTTATAAATAGAAAATGAGACAAATTTAGAATCATTTAGTAATTATTAAATAAAATTAATTTTGATTATTTATAAATTTTTAATAGATAATTTTAATGATTAAAATATTCAACCAGTTTAGTCGAATGAACTGTAAAAACTTTAAACCGTTCAATTTTTCAGTTTGGTTTTTAATGTTTGGCAAATTTTGATAAATTTATTAATTAATCGTTCAGTTTTTATTAATTAATAATTTCTAATAAAATAAATAAATAAATAAAAATTTATTTAATATTCAGTTTTTAATTAAATTTTAATTTTTTTAAGGACAATCTTTTTAACTGATATTTCAAATTCTTTAGTTTTATTAATCTTTAATCGATTTTATAACAATCTAATACTGGTTGAACCTTTTAAAGCTTAACTCTCTCGTTTTATCGATTTAATTTCCGTTCAATTTTTTTAAAACATTAAATAATTTAACAAAAATGATAATTACAAAGAAATTAGAGGAATAAAAACCATAATATTATAACTTTTAATACTCAAATGGAGTCCAAAACTAATCACAAACTAATTCTATAATTATTTTAACATAACCTAATTAAATTACCTAATCACCAAAAAAAAACGTTTTCTAAAAATCATCACCTACCACTTTCGTGTATACCAAGACTTTCCCACTCTCAATGCAACCGTCACCTTCAAGCCTCACGAGTGCATATACACCGCCTTCTTTCCTCCCTGTCAACCTCGGTAGACGGATCCGGACCCGACCCACGACGGCAACTCCGGTGGAGGTTCCTGGGTCGGAGTCAGCCGGACGAGAAAAGCTCAGAACTTCCATGTATAGAAACCTGCAATTTTGTCCTGCTTCCAACTCCAGTCGATATTCTTCTCCCCAGGTTGGTTCTGCTGCAACCGTAGTCGAACCTCGAGCCTCAGGATTAAGCCAAAACACCACCCTGTAAAGTTTGTTACTTGTCGGGTTCTTCCTCAACAATCTGGCTGTTTCGATTTTAACTATTAGAAACATTCTCGTACTCTTTTAGGATGAGTCTGAAGAAGCAAAACCTTCTGTGCGTGACTATATATAGAGAGGCAGAGAGCTTCATGTACAATGAAATAAGCAGGAATTTAAGGATGATTAATTAGTACGTTGAATTTTGGATAATGAACGCACCAAAAGAAAGGATTTTGGTTCGTGCTATGAGCTCCTTTTTTTACAAAAAAATCTTGAATCGGTTAATTAATCAGTTAATTTTGATTAATTAATAAGTTTTCATAAATTAACATCAAATTGTAGCACAATTGCTCGAGATTAATGATTTAACAACTTTGAATGATTATAAGAGATGGGACTAAACTTGCAGAAACGAGTTAAAAGTGAATGATAATCCAATTACTTGACGTGTATGTATGAAAAGGTATGTAACTTGAGAGCCTGAGCAAGATCAAACAAAGCTCAAGAAATGGGCAAATATTCACAGTTTTTGTACATCATCATCAGAAGAGTTTTTATGTACAAGAAGGATATGCTTAAACTTGAATCCATCGTATATGTACAGAAAGAAACATAAGTGCACTTGGGAAGTGGCTGTCACTTATCTTTCATTGTTATATATGTACAATTAGTGTCTTCCATCACTTCTTATCTGTCCAGTTCAGGAAGGAGGTGGTGTACGAATGGCCATGTCAGGTAACATAGCTACTGTTACTATGAAGAATTCACAACCAATAGGGAGACCGTAAGGGTTTGAAGTTGATCCCAAATTCCTAGTCAATCTGTCATTTCCCGGGTCAGATGTTAGAGGATCCACTTGTTCTTTCCTAGCATGCTCAGACATAGTTGAGGAAGGAGGTGACGGCTTCACTATTTGCCGATCAATGTGCACAATCTGTCCAACAATGTGGGTCGGTCGGCTGGGAAGATGATCAGTAAACAAGGCCACTGATTCAGCAGACAGATAGTAGTTACTGCAATTCCGGTTAATTGCCTCATAATGTCCAACTGCATTCAACACAAATGCAGCAATCTCCTGCACTTCCAACTGATTAAAACATATCTTTTCCTTGCTTGCCTGTGAAAGCCAGGACGGATCACAAATTAAATTAATAGAGAATCAAGCAAAGGTCTCCTATCTCACCAAAAGGTCAGGGGGAAAAAGAGCATAGTATGGCTGAACAGTATTAAGTAGCATGTTGCAGAGTTTACATCTTATAGAAGGTATCCATGCAGGTATCTTTCCAAGAAATTGAGACAATTAGCAAAACTAAAACTAGCATACCTGCTTCTCAAGCTGGTGTTTTTTGTATAGTGTGGTAACCAGCTCTTTCTTATCTTCTAATTCCTTCCTAAGCAGGTCATTACCGGCTTCAAGCTTTCGAAACTTTTCAAGCAGCTCTTCATGGTGCCTTGATCTATCTGCAAGAACCTTGATGCATTTCTGGAAGTCAACAGATGCATCATCGTCTTTGTCACCAATGGAACTGAAAGTTCAAATGAAAAGGCAATTAAATTGCTGCAATTCTAATCATCAATGGAACAATTTAAAAAAATTAGGTGCATTTTGAATCAACATAAAACACTACAATGGTGATTCTGTGAACATAAGCCAGAGTAAAAGACAACTTTTCATTTAATAATCATCTATTTCGATAAAGTTCAAGCTTCTCTGAATTCATTTGAAAAATTAGTGGCTCCTCCCCATCTCCCGTTCATATTAGATGGGAAGAATAAAACAAAAGTTGGCAATCCCATTCTCTCCCTCACTCTTTAATAAATCAGATCACTACTTGATGGGGCACTTCAGTTTCCCTCCATAGAAAGCAACAAAATACGAATATGGAAACAGAACAAGAAAACATGGAGGATTCTAGTTGAAAACTGTCCCCATAAACATATCTTACTTGGCCAAAGATTGAGCAAAAGCACTAAGGGAATCAGCAAAGCTATTAACTCCTCCAGCAGTAAGCACGGTGCTTCGAAATCTTTCGAAAAGGCCACGCAATTTCAGAAATGATGCACGCAGCGAATTGTACTCCGAGGCTCTCCTATCAGCCGCACAGAGATGGGTTTGTGCTTCCTTTCTTGCCTCATGAAGACAATTCTCCAAGTGAGCGCAATTCATCTATTGCATGGAGAAGCAAAACATGTCAGAATAAATAAGTCTCACATTACTGCAAGAATAAACTCAAAAGGGGGCATGTAGTTTGCAGTATAATCCGTTTCGGTTACTACCTATCTATTAGCTATTATTGAATGCAACAAACAATAGTAAATATTGGAACATAGATGATAGTATGCTCTTTTTTGCAAAGTCAACACAGTATCTTGTGCTCATCGAAACAGGGAATTTGGGCAAATGTGAGAGATTATTGTCCATGCTTATGTAAGAGATTATTGTCCATGCTTTAAAAGAGAGACCTTCTTTGTACAAGATAATTAATGCATCTCTCAACTGTATGAATAGTTTGACTAACTATACAAGAGACTATCAAAAAGGAGGCAACTAATGCACTGTGGCTAAGAAGCATCCATGCTGAATCAGACTAGTAGAATATAATACGGGTAAAATGACATAAACTGACCAACCAAAAATAGGGGAAACAAACAACAAAAAAAGTAAAGAAAAATAGTAGCCTTGGCAAATTCTGAAAAACAAAATCAAAACAATAACATAATTGAAAGAATTCGCACAAATAAAGAAATAACCTGAGATTCGTCAAGGAGCTTTCGACTTATTTCCAACTCCCTACTTAGCATGGTGACCTCTTCCATTGCAGCTTTCAGTTTGCTTTCAGTTTCACTTAACTGGTTTGATTTTTCTGAAAGCATAACCTGCAATTCTGATATAAGATTGTCGCCAAGTTTAGGTTTACCAGCTGGCTCAGATGGTATGTTTACAGGTCCACACATGCTCTCAGCGGTGGAACTGTTTGTCATTGACGTTCCCAATTGCCCCACCGTCTTATCTTTCCTATCTTTATAACTGACTTGCAGTTCTTCACGGTGGGGCTCCAACATTGATGAGTCCAACTGAGTGTTAAGCATCCCAGAAGAATCCATCATATTATCATCAACACCTTCTCGGCCTTTGCTTGGCTGTCTGGTGAAGATCCCAAGCTTTGCGTCAAAGGAACTAGAAATGCACGAAACCTCATCCATGGGCTCCGAAGTTGATGCATATGGCATGTGTGCTTCTCCACCACTAGATCCTTCGAGTTTGTAATTGACCTTCACAGCTGGGTGTGTGACATTAGATAAATCCTTGCTACTTGGAAGTTTCTGTCCTTGCAAGTATGGATCAGATAATCTCTGCTCTAATTCTAGAATACGCTTCTCATATGACAAGCACTGCTTTTGCTTTGCCTCAAGCATAGACTGAAGATGTTTTCCATATCTATCTTTCAGTTGCAATGCTTCAGCTGTCTTCTCCGCAGCATTCTTCAGCAAACTCTCAGCTTTACTATCATCTAGTGAGTCAAACTCAACTTCAGGGCAGATAGTGCATATATGAGCTATTGCAGAAGCAAGGTCTGCTTTCAGTTTTGCATTCTCAACCTCCAGCTTGCTAGTTCCAGCAATCTCTACGAGCTCAGAACCCTCAAAAAGCTCCTCAGTATCATCTTTCTCAAGATTATCCACCACAATCTCATCCATCTCAGCTGAACGAGAACTGTCATTGGACATAGAAAATGAACCTCTCAAGCTAGTATGCTTGTCCCACTTTAGGGGCAACCCTACCAAATACTCTGGTGCATATCGTTCCAGGTCTGGGATGTCAATATCAAGCAAATTAGTATCAAAAGGAGCAACATTGACATTGCATTGACTAGGTACATCATGCAACCCCATAGAAGTTAATATATCTCTTGGTATGTATGAACCATGAGCTTTAATAAATTCTTCCCGCCTTCTAACCTCAGTCTCTCTCCTTGTAGCAAGTCTTTCAGCCAATTGTCCAGCCATGCCCATGTAGAGTTTCATTGAAAACTTCCTTCTAATTATTTCTGCAAGGCAGGCTCTATATGCAGGACCTATCCCACGAACCATCTTTAGATCTGTAAATATAACCTCTTGACGCTGCATAGCCTCCCTAAAAACAGGAAACTGTAACTTAGCATCCTTAACAATAGAGGTGGCGTATAGTATCTTTTGCATGTAACGATGGACGAAGAGGATCATCTCATTCTTCTCATTTTTACATCTCTTGAGCAGCTCCAAAATTGCATTGCCACAGGCCTCCATTTTAGGCAAATGACTCTTGTCATGGACATCGTACATTGGACCAAGGGCTGCAACTGCATCATGAGGACGAAGTGATGAGGAAAATTGGCAGGACAAGCAATCATCCACAAGCTTCTTTACGGTGTTGACATCTTTACTGCATTAATAAAAGTATATACCATTAGCAAACAGAAATACCATATATAAGGAAGCATACTCTGCAACTGCAGAGTTGCTTAATGGCACTAATATAAACAAATCATTTGGCACATATAACAAAATTTCTGTCAAATAGTTGTTTGCATTGCATACTTCAAAGCCATCTCTGAATGGTTTCAATATCTACTGATGTTATCAGCTTAAAAACTTAACAAACTGGATTTACATAACTAAAATCCAATAGATGCATGAACCTTAACTCCCAACAATCAATAGAATCTAGAGAAAAGAAAGTAATTCCCACACTTAAGTTATACGTGAAAATTTTCATCAAGAACCAATCTCAATATCATGAAGGAGAAAGAGGATGTTCATGCACAATCACACAAAAGTAAGCAACACGGCAACAATGCGGAGAAAAAGTTGAAGGGACTCTGAACCAAACAATAACGGTCAAGGATTTTGCATCAACATCACTGCCAATTTATGATTCAATCAAGCTATGGCGAACATTTTATACAGTAACATATATAAACAATAATAGTTGAGGATTTACATAAACAGGCTCTAACAATTAATGGTTCAGCCATGCTATGGAAAACAGTTTAATGGTCTAAAGTTAGAATGAGCACTTGCCAGCAGCAATATTCACAATTGGGGCTACATCTTCATATTAAGATAGATAAGTGAATCCAATTCAATACGTTGGTTTATAAATTGGTACTCACCACCCCCTTCCCTGCAACAAAAACCCCAACCACCCCTTATGTCTGCTTTAGCCCATACATATAAAAATACACTTAGATATGCTTACAGAAAAATTCAAACAGAACTCGCATCTATGAAAGTAAGAAGGGTGGTTTCTGAAAAAAATAAGGTAAGATTGACATGCAATTGTTGTAACACAAAAATCATATATTATGCCTATGAACACTATATTTATAAATTCAAGCTAGAAATAACTAATACAGGCTAGGCTAGAAATAACTAATACTGGCTAGGCTATAGATCACAAGCAGTATTCTTAAACCAACTTTTGCAACAGAGCAACCAATAATCACAATCAAAATAGAAACTGAAGTAACCCCATTAATGATTTTGATGATTTACTACGAGCAAAAGATTAAGACGGGAATCAAACAACCTCAAAGATTGCATTATGCTCTTCTGTTCATTGATATAACGTTGATGGTCCTTGATGGATTGCTCTAAATTGCTAATAGACATTAAAACCTTTGCGGTAGATAAATCATTGATCCTCCTCGACACTTCAGAAAACATCTGTTTAAACTCTGAAACCTTTTTCTCAAACTGCTTGTGGGAAGTGCTACAGTTTTCCACGGCCCTTTTCAAGTTCTCCTCCTTAACAAAATCAATTAAGTACTTGCATGCTGGACTCTGCAATGCTGGATGGAGCTTAATAGACCTCAATCCCTTCAAATCTCTCTCAAGATTGGCCAAGAGTTCTTTATGTACCATATGCTGCTGTGTGTAGCGCTTCATGAATTCAGTGTAGCTTTGATGTATGAAACGAAAAAATTGCTCCAAATTATCTCTGGCGACCTCTAATGCCCTCCCCTGCACCTTTTGCTCCCTCAATAAACTTTCACAAGCCTCATAATTCAATTGAGTTCCACGGTAAATTACATGACCCCTGTGAAAATGATACCGAAATTGCCTCTCATAAGAGGGCAAAGCCTTCAAAGATGGATCAGGATCATCATCCAGAGGGTGAGGTTCACATTTGGGTGGTGGAGATGGTGGATCTAAATCTTCAAGTACATGAACTTGCTCAAGTGGAGGTGAGGAATTGTTTAGGAGCCTTGCCTTATTAAATATGAAAACTTCTCGATCACTAGATGGAAGCTTATAAGCAGAAAGTAGCCGTTGTGGTTCAAGTTTCGTATCCTGACACAGAATGAGCTGATCGTTGAAGTTTATCCTGGCCACTGAGTCAACATATCGCATAACAGCCTCTACGGGTGTTGTTTCATCGCAATCAAGCTCAAAAGAGTTGCCATTCTCAGCTATACGAACCAGAAGCTTATCCTGATGAATCATACCCTCGGCCATGCTAGAACTCATCGTATCTTTGGAAGTAGAATTATTCACCACAAACTGCAGAATATGTTAACTTATCAATATGACGTAACTATTGAAGCTAAAGCCCCAAAGTACGACCCAATACAGGCCAGAGATATAGCAGAAACAACTTGGAACGACTCAATTCAGTCCGTCCTCAAACTATGTGGGAAATCACCATCTTTCAGAGTTTTAGGCCTTGATTACCACCAACTCACTCCCAAAACCACACAAAAGGTGAATATGCAGTAAAACCCACGGGAGGCCAAACCGGAAAAAGCAACAGTTCCCACCGACCCACCTGGAGAATTTGCAATTTAAGCACCCAACTGAATTTATCTCCAAGACACAGACTTTAAAAACGAATCCTCCACAAGCCGCAAAGTCAAAAGAACCCACTTCTTAAACTTCTTAAAAGCCAATGAAAATCCAGACAGACCCACCTTTGGATGTCTCACCGGAACCCTATCATCACCGACCCATCATCGGAATCACCAAACCAGACGCTTCCCAACTGACCCACCAATAAAACCAACTAGAAAAACACCAAATTAGGTTCCCACAATGCGCACTAAACCCATAAACCAAACAAAACAGAGAAGCCAATCAAAAAAAGGCGAAAACTTTTGCGAGATTTTCCTCACACAAAGCAATCACTTTGAAGTAGGAGATTAAAGCAATTGAAAGCAATTACGTGAAGAGGAGACGGGGAATCTAACAGGGAATACAACCGCTACACAAAAAAGTTCCTTCCACGAAACCTCCGCTGAATTTCTCTATATAATTTTTTAATATCGTTACAATTCTTATCTACCTTTTCTTCTTTGCTCTCAAATTCTTTAAGTAAAATGGGCTCATTCTCTATCAACAGGTAATAGAAAAATCACCTAGAACCTTCCGCGTGAAGCTGAAAACACCACCAGGAAGGCAGCAGAAGAGCTCTCTCTCTCTCTCTCTTTTCCTCTTCCTCTGTATCTCTCTACCTCTCTCTCCTTCTGCTATAAGTTTGGAAGAACAAAGAAAGCAAAGCAGCTTTCTGATTTATAGGCCCCACTCTCTTATTCCAATTCTAAGATAGTTTCTGACTTATCCTTAAAAAATCATATTTAACTTTTGGAGAAAAAAAACTGATTTTTGAAATTGGATTATTCTTAATCTTATTAAGGCTTGTTTATGAGCTTATCCTTCTTTTTTCTTTTTTTTTTGATAATTTTGGATATATTTCCTTCATCATTAACAACATTATTCCATAATTTTAAATATTCAGCAACAACTCTCAGTTAGAATTCAACTAAAATACGAATTCCGGAGAAATCTAATAATACATGCAATTTTATTTAAGTTAAATAGACGAAGAACATGTTTAGAAAAAGAAAATAAAAATAAAAATATTATAAAATTTTTAATTAAAAATTGTTCTAAATTTTAGTTAAATATTTTTAATAACATTAAATTTTAAGGAATTACATCAGAAAATACTTTATTATAATTATTTATAATATATTTTATTTTTGTGCATCTATTTTAATATACAATTTATTCGTATAATTTATTTTCAAAATTATAAAACAAAATTTATATAATCATTCTTTATAAAGCTAAAGTTAGCGTATCTAGTACACAAGACTTTCCATTTTGTGAGAATATGAGGAAAGTCATAATGTACGCAACATTCCTTTTGTATTTTTACAAAAAATTATTTTCTTTATTTGAATATATGATTTTGTCGTTAGAAATAAGTAATTTTACTGTTGAATTATTTAAAAAATTCTAATTTTTTTATAAAAATTAACATATTGAAAAATATATTAAAATTTTGTCTTTAACTTTCTTGTATGTAAATTGAAAATTATCATAATTTTTAATTTTCTTAAAAAAATTAAGCAAATTATCATGAATATAAAGCCTTGAGATTATAATAAATATGAAACCTCAAAATATGCTAATAAGCCCTTTTTGGAGGACAACGTGTTTGTCAACTTTTGTGACATTCTCGCAATGATTGTGTTTTTCTCTATTGCTTTGAGTGATGCTTTGTCGTATTCAAATTCCTAAATACATATAAATTATTATATGTAACTTAAAATTATTTAACATGTCCAAGAGTGATATGAGTTTTTGATATTTTAATTTATTAAATAATAAAATTCATATATGATAGTCACATGACAAAAATATTAGTACTGTTAGTGAATATATATAATTAATTAAGTTGATCTTACTCAATAATTTAAGTTATTATAGTAAAACGATTACTTAATATGATATCAAAGTTTTTGTGACCAAGTGGTGATGAGTTCAAATCTTATCACCCCAGTATAAGGTAGAGTGAGCTTGTGCAAGTTTCAAGTTCAAAGGACTTTCACTTGAGATGGCGTGTTAGTAAATATATAAAACAAATTAAATTAGCCTCATATAATAGCTTAAGCTATTGTTGTAAAATGGTCATTTAACAAGTACGACATAATTCATCACGCCACCCACGTTAACAAAGAATTTAAAGTTGGATTATTTTTACCAAAAATTAAAAATTCAAGAATTTTAACATCAATTTTTAAAATTAGGACTAGTATTATAAAAATGAGAAAATTTTCGAAGTTTTGTTTTTACAATTATACCTAAATTTTAGATATGTTGACCTTACCCAAAAAAAAAAAAGTGTTAAAAAAGACTAATTTTTCTAAACTTGGCCGCCAAGGAATGCTAAAGATTGTCACTTCCTAGCAATTTCTTGCAAGTGCGTGGTTGCTTGAGTTGCTTTGCTTTTGGAAATTATAGTCCCAAACATTAACTTTTGGGAGACAAAAAGAACATTTTCACGAACTTAGTCAAAGAAAAAAGGGAGAATCGAAATGAATATTGGAGTAATGATCCGTAACCTTCCATATGATTTATACACCTAAAGAAAACAAATAATTTTACTTTTCAACTCTATACCTAACAATCAACGTTTAAGAGGACAATAGATCGAGTCGGGCCCAAGTTGACCCTTGTAAGACTTGGGTTCAAATCGACCAAATTTTAAATTAAAAGTATAAAATGATGTCATTTTGTTTCGAAAGGTTAGGCTTAGAAAATTGAGTGTGAGGTTCAATCAATCTAGTATGATCTTTTAAAATCGGGTAAAGTTGGATCGGGCATAGCCGTTCTTAATATTTTATAGACCCTAGTCAAAGTAAAAAAAAATTTATATTTTTTTGTCTATTTTAGGTTCTCATATAGAATAAAAATAAACAAAATATAAGTCCTTTTTGTTATTCTTTATGAGGTTAAGAGTAAGCTCTATTTTGTTTCATTTGATTTTTTATAAGGATAAAAATAGGTCCTATTTTATTATCTATAAGGATGAGTCTTGGACAGATGCCCACCCTATCCTTGCCTAAGGTTAGCCTTGGGGTCGAGTCTGACCAAGTATGGGCCCAATTGTTACGCATACTAATGCTTAGTAATTAAATTGAATTTGTTATTTAACTTAAAATTATTAGATTAATAAATAATTTATTTAGAATACATAATTTTATAAATAATTATATGCATTTAATCATTTATTTAATACATACTTAAAAAGTAATAAAAATAATTAGAGTATAACTGTTCCTTTGTAATTATTAAGGCGAGAATGACAAATTATAATTTTTTAATTATTTGTAAATTACACGAGGTGCTTAAAGCGATTTAATTGACCAAACATGCTTTGTTTAATGACATAGAAAATGACTTAAGAGGGACCAGTCAATGCAAAGTACGTAATACAAAATCACATATATGTGGGGTTATTCCAATGGACCTAGCTCTAGGCTTTTGACAAAGACCATCGCCATAATGACGTGTCATATCTTAATTTTCTAAAAATCAGTAAAAAACCTAATGATAGGTCGGTATATGCTACTCTACTTTTACTATTCTAACGCTTTTTCGGTCTATCTCAACCACATATTTATATGTATCTTATATAAATATATAAATGAGATAAAATAAAACAAAATTGAAATAATAAAAATGAATCAGGTGATTTGATCCTTAATCTTACGCTTAATTAATATAGAAGTTAATTTTTTGAATAATTCACATAAAAATAATATTTATATATTAATTTCCTAACTAATTTATAATTGAGCCCTTATAAATTAACTAAAATTATATATTAATAAAAAAGTCAACAAAAAAGACTTTCTATTTTGGTGAAGTTTTGCAGAGGGTCATAATATGTGTAACTTTTTTAATATTTTTATAAAAAGATTATTTTTGTAACTTAAACTTATGACCTTATGATTATAAAAGAACCAACTTTACCTGTTGATCTAAGATTAATAAATTAAATTCCACGAGTTCCTTGTGATTTAAGTGATGACTCTTACACTGCGTTTGGTTAGTGTCTCTGGTAGCTGGAGTCAGAACGGAACAGAACGGAACAGAAC
>JANIJH010000224.1:2204508-2214535 GCA_024520975.1 Erythroxylum areolatum | reverse complement strand
AAGACACCCGGCATGTCAGCTAGTTACCTGAAACGTGCAAGACAAAGATTCAGTGATCCTCGGAGCACAAGACAGTACAGAAGAGAGCTGATGCGAAACAACCCCACTTTCTAAAACTTCATTGATGGAGTAGCCAAAAAGAGAGACCCCATCATTTCCAAACGTTTATTCAACACTTTTCCACTAAGCAGGCTCGGATTCTGAAAGGGCTTGACAGTTAAAAAGAGAATGAACTGATGCTATAGGATATTACAGTTATGAAGATAAAACCATGTTTAGACAGATTCCAGGACAGATTTACAAGCAGAATGTCTATATCTTGTAATTAACGAACGTTTCACAACTTCGACCAAGGGGGTTATGGATAATCTCTTCTTTCAATACGTATAAATTATACTTTATTTTCATGTTGTTCATGATTATTAACCTTATTTTGATTCTACAGGAACTTATGATGTCGGAACTTTTCAAAAAGCAGTTCCAACGGTTATAGCATGACCCCACGCGCCAGCGAGGAAGACACTTAGAATAGGACACTTGTCAATAACCCAGCTATGACTTCGTTTGGTAAATGACTAGTAAGCTATTTTTTTCCTAATTAAGATGGATTTTATTTTTTTATTATCACATCTACACGTGGGTTTATTAAAAATAGCCTTTCTATTATATAAGAGTAAGACTATATACTATCAGCCTCCAAACTCTGCTTTAATGCAGGACTTCGAGATATGATAATTACGATGAACTATTTATATAATCATATTTGATAATCGGGTTATTAGGTTAAGGGATTAAACCTAATCTGCTTTTTTTGAAAATGCTCTTATGAGAAGCGACAGTATATATATATATATATAAATGCTCTTATGAGAAGCGACAGTATATATATATATATATATATAATGTATGTACAGTTAAGAAATTAAAGAACGAAAAGATAATTGTACCCAAAAGTTATTAAAAATTACTCAAACTGTCATCTTTTATTATTATTTTCCGTTCACCAAGTAGTAGTGGTAGAAAAATATAGAAAAAGAAATAAACTTCAACTTAATTAATACGAAAAAAGAGAGTAGTAACTGGTAATATTTATTTATTTATGATATGTTTTATATTTTTATTAAAATTATAAACTTAATTTTTGTGAAATTAAATATTTAAAATCAAAATATTCAAATAATATTATGATATAATATTCATGTCTTTATAATTTTTTTTAAAATCATACCTTCATAAGTCATTTTATATATGAATAATAGTTAATTGATATAATCTGCTAATCAAATAGAATCAATTAACAAATTACTCTCTTCAATTTGTCTCTCTCGGTTACCTAACTCTTGGCAGTTTTAGTTCACTTCAGATTTACTTCTAATGCCAAACTTGAGAAGAAAGAAACTGCATTACTGTTAGGTGGTGGTGGGTGAGGTTCGAGGAATGCCCAAGATGGTAGTATATTAACTACTTCTCACGAAATTTCCAACCTCTAACTCAACTAACTGCAAACTTGTCCTCAGTTTTAAAAGAGATTCATCAACTGCTACAATTTATCACTAGGAAAATTACAAATTTCCACGAATGTGCAACTGAGTTTCCTGGAAGGTGCTTTAACACGACAAAAGCACTTCACTTGGTTTGGAAGAACAATGTCTCTCTGGATGCATTAATGTGTGTCACTTGTTTAGTCTACTGGAACCTCAACTTCCATTTTCAGACCGGAATTGCCAATAATCTGCAAGGAATGTGGAGAGAATTATAAGCATTGCAGGTGAACTCAATGAAAAAAATCCAGCAGAGGTACCAATTAGAAGTTACAGGTTTGGTCTCCTGTTACTATCGTAAACAAAGCCGGGGATGAATAATGGAAATACGACGGGTCATCACCGGAGTAATGTCTGGCAGGAAAAGTTTTGGTATTGCCAATGGAATAACAGAAGTTCTCAAAAGTGTGCATACTTGACAGGGAGGAAGTGATTGGACTTGCATAGGATTTCTATATCATTGATGATGTCTAAACCTTGAAACTATAATTCTCCATCAAGCAGTTAAACAACTTCATACCATTTACAGCACCTTCTACTATTTCTAACAATGCTACCCATGCCTTCAGATCATGATTCTCACTCAAAATGCACAAACAGATAATTGAAACAATTCCTACTATCGAACTTCAGGATAGATAAATCCCAGTTCTAACACTATCATTGAAACAGAACACACCTGACCCCAGTTCAAACAAAAGCTTCAAAGGTAAACATCTAAGATAGGAAACTAATGCTTTCCGTACCATCACAAAACCTACAGAATTTCCAAGTAATTTTATGTGAGAGAACTATTCTCTCAGTCCTTTTTAAAGCACAGGTTACAGAAATTCACAAATATAAATCCAAATGTTGTGCTTTATGAAGTATGAATACCTTCACAAAGTCGGACAGAAGTAGCAACGAATCTTTAGTATAATCAGCTTCTTCAAGGACTTGGGTTAACACTTGCTGTACCAAGCATGAACAAACAGCCAAAGTAAACAGACATTAGCACCAAATGTCCGCATCAAATGTTTATGGTTTCAAGAAGTTCATCATTTCCTTTTTGTAACCTAACAAAGCATCCAAAAAGTTACTTTCAATCAGCTCTATTGACAAGTCTACAACTTTAATCTTCTTAATCCGCAAATTGAGTAAAGTAAACACAATTTCTATCAGCGAAATGAGTGTAGATCTCCATAAACTGATTCACTACTTCTGCTTTTGCTAACTTGTATTTACTACGATCACAACAACAACATCATCTTAGTAAAAATTCCACTTAATGTAGGCAGATAGAAAGAAATCCAACCTCTCTCTGCTGATGGGATATGAACTGTCCAGTCAAATCGTGCAATACATCCAACATGTCATTGAATGTAACTTTCCCGTTGCCATCGGAATCATAAACTTTGAAGATAACTATCCCAGAATGATAAAGTACAGAAATCAACCACTTTTTTGTCTGAACATTGGAGGAATCAAAACTTGGGCCAAAATAAAGAACAAATAAGGGGAGGCATTACATTCAATTTTCTGATGCAAAGAAGCACGAGGACTGAAAGCAGACAAGAATGCCACAAATTCCTTAAAGTTCAAGCCGTCCACTATCCTCAACAATCTCTACCCAAAAGACAAAACAAGACTCAAAACAGCGTCAAATAAAAGAAAAGACACTAACTTCACAGATAAATAAATACAAACATAGTTGAAAAACCTGCGAGAGAGGGTTCACGGCAAATTCGGGGACGGAAAGAAACTCCTCGGCGGAGATGAACCCTCCACAGTTCCGATCCAACTGACAAAACCTCTCGTACAATGAGACTATCTCTTGCTGCGAAACTGCCAACGAATCCCAGAAGCAAAAGTAAGTAAGGATCACGGAGCAAAACAAAAGTTTCGATCTTGGAAGGTTAAACGAGGATGTAAGAGTTGAAGGGTCGTTACAGGTGTGGTTGCAGTGCTCCTGCACTTCTTCAATGTCGTATTGGGTGAGCATTGACGATGAACTTCCCATTGTGTTTCGATGATTCCCAGGGGATATTACACTGATTTGAGGCCTTGGATGTTTTGAGATCTAAGAAGCTTCGATGAAGTTGGTGACTTAACGTGATCTTCCGCCGTCGATTCGTTGGGAGGCGCGATGTGACAGTAAACAACCTGTCGTTTTTTTTTATTTT
This sequence comes from Erythroxylum areolatum, assembly GCA_024520975.1. Lineage (NCBI taxonomy): Eukaryota > Viridiplantae > Streptophyta > Magnoliopsida > Malpighiales > Erythroxylaceae > Erythroxylum > Erythroxylum areolatum. The sequence goes on along the minus strand of JANIJH010000224.1, from coordinate 2,210,832 downwards.
TTTCTTTGTCCTTTGTCAACTAACAAACATTTCTCTTGCAGGCTTGATTATCAAGTCCGGATTCGATCGAAGTCAATACGTAGGACTGCAAAATTGGCCCGGCTGGGTTAACCAGATCACGGCCGAAACTGTTCGGCTCAACTAACTGGTCAGCTTATGGCCTGACGAAGTCATGAGTTGGTCAGTCCTGATCTGTCGGGTTACAAGCTGAGTCAGGAGCGGCCCTATCCGACTCTGCCTCTTTGTCATCCTTGTCAACAAGTCAGATTCTAATTTCGATTCGAAGTCAATAAGTTAGGTTTCGTCTGACCGAATCTCGAGCAAGAGCTAACATTTCCAGCAACTTCAATGCGCTTCTATTTTCGGGTTAGGGTCGCTTGCTGGTTTCTTTAGAAATAGCGTAACAAAATTATCTTTGAGGAGAACTTCACCTGGCCTACTGATGATTCTCAGGCAGTCTTAGCCTATGCCAACGAAATAGTCAGTGTTAGTATCATGAAAGGATGTGTCCATGGACTTCAGGGGTTAGCGGTGGGCCAATTGGTGGGCTGGACTAAACTCATGGAAGGCTGGGTCAAACTCAATACCAATGGAGCCGTCAAGAGTGGGGCTCACTTTGTCACGGCTGGTGGGCTAATCAGGGATTGGCGAGGCCAATGGTGTGGGGGCTTCCTGCAACATATTGGCCGGGGCTCACCACTTTTGGCGGAACTATGGGGAGTCCACTCGGGACTTACCTTGGCATGGAATTTGGGTTTTCGGCGAGTAATTCTCGAAGTGGATTCTTTGGAGGTAATCAATATCCTCTCTTCTTCTAGGTTCTCATTGACTGACTTTTCCTTCTTGCTGACAAGTATTCGGGAGTTGTTACGTCGAGATTGGGACTTGAAGCTCTAACATGTGCCTCGGGAAGACAATCAGAGTGTGAACAGTCTTGCTGCTCTTGCTGCTTACGCTAGCCCCGGAGTCCACCCCCTTCAGAAGGAGCCTTCGCTTGTCCTCGCCCCTATGTCCCGTGATTCTCACGGTGTTTTGTATCGCAGATATCTGCCCTAATTTTCTCTCGTTTTCCTTTCCGTTATATGCAAAAAAAAAAAGTCAGTTCGACCAGAGATCAACAAAATAAAGTCATTTAAAAATAAAATAAAAAGATCTGGATTGGTTACTGAGTTAGACTTTGGCCTTATTTGGCAATCAGCTTATTGCATTAATTGTTAGCTGATTTTATCAGCTATTAGTTGATAGCTGATTTTATCAGCAAATTACATTAGCTGTTTGTTAAAGATCTTTGGTAAAATTAGCTGTTTAGTATTAGCTGTTTATGTGTAAAATGACTTATGAAAACATGAATTTTAAAAAATGATAAGAGTATAAATATTATATATCTTAGTATTTCGTTGAATATTTTTATAGAAATTTTGATTTTAGATATTTAATTCTACAAAAATTAAATTTATAACTCAAATAAAAAATATAGAACTTATAATAATAATAATAATAATAATAATAATAATAATAATAATAATAATAATAAAAGAACAACAATAACAACAACAACAACAATAATAATAATGATGATGATGATGATAATGATACATTCAAATATAAAATATAATTGTAATTAAGCATAAATTGACTTGCAAAAATTAATTAATGTATAATTTTGCTTATTTAGGAGGGTATAATTGATTTTTCGCCTCCACATATTTATCTAAAGATGAAAAGGCTACTTAAAACCCTGGTATTGTGCAGCTTTTCTAAAATAAGCATTTTGATATAAATCAGCTAACTATTTATGTTCTTACCAAACAATACTTTCAGTTGTTTGAAATAGTCAAACAGTTGAAAGACACGAATTATCTAATTTTTAGTTGATTCGATATTCACTACACGCAACCTTTATATTGCCTAAGGTTGATCGAGCTTGAATTTAGACTCGTTTGCCTTGATCATATCTGGCTTGGAGTTGAGCTCGAACTTTTAAATACGTGATAAAATATAATAAAAATAAATTATGTGTAATATTTATAATATCACAAGTAAATTTCCTTACCTTATAATTATTAATAGTGACATATTAATGAAAAATGGAGACAATACTAATCTTTTAAGTTTTTGTAATTTAATATAAAATATTTTAAAATTTATAATTTAACAATTAATTTTTAAAAATATATAAATTATGTCAAATTTTAATTTTATTGATAGATTATAGAAATAATAATTTAATTTGCACAAATTTTAAAAAAAATTCATAAAATTTCAAAAACTATTTTAATTTAGGGACCAAGATCGATCGAGTAGGCCCAAACTCAAAGAGACCCAAAGCGAAACGATAATTCGGTTGCACCTGCACGATGCTTCCTACGGTGTAAAAAAATTGACAGAGAGAAACAGCGCAAGTTGTGAGGTTAGAGTCCACCACCACCGTCTCAAATCAATTGCTTCTAACAGTCTTGTTCTTCTTGTTGTTGTTGTTGGAAAATCTCCATCTTTATGCTCTGCTTGCTGGTGCTGGGTTTGAATTAATGAGTACCTGTGGATTTTGGGTCCTCGGGAAAAGGTCGAATGCTATCTATATATTTAACCTGATTACTTATGAATTTATGCATTTTTGTTGTTGCAGGTGTGCATTCTGCGAAGTTCCTTCTTTAGTGGAAGATGGTAAATTTATTCCCTCTTGTGGGTATCTATCATTTATGATAATTGATCTTAGTTTTCCTGGAAATTTAGTTTTTTATTTTGATTATTATTGGTTGATTTATGTTTAAGAACACCTTATAAAATTTCTCCTTTAGATTCCACGTTGGTGGGGTAGCATTTGCGGAAAACTTGATGCTTGTGGATGAATTGAGATGTTTTTTGGTCTCTTTATTGATTGAAAATGGATGGATTGAAATATTTAGTTGTGAACAGAACATTGTTCTATTCATTATTCTGTTTTGTTGCTTTAGAAAGATTCACTTTCTTGATTTATAACTTGAACACTGTTAAAATGAATTTAAAGGGTCTGGTGTACTGAAACTTGTATGATTCCTTCCTATTCATCAGATGCTGTTTGCATCACTTTTACATTTTCAAGCATAAAATAGTTTAGTGGTCGAGTTTTGTTGAACCTCACTATGCTCGGTTTGTTTTTATTGTGATCTTGTTCAGTCAATGTATATTCGAGTTAAGCGTAACAAGACGACATACTTTATTCAATGTGATCCAACTGAGAAGATTCTGGGCATCAAGCAGAAATTGAATGTTCTCATAGATCAACCAGTGAATGACCAGCAACTGATCTTATTTGCAACTGGGGAAGTGTTGGAGGACTCAAAGTCGTTGGCAGAGCAAAAGGTAGTTCTTTCAATCTTATATGTGTAATTACTTCATGGAAAGCCTGGCAATTGGATCTTTAATATCCATTTCAGCTTCTGCAATTTGTGAAAGGCATGTTCATGTTGGGTTAAACGATTTCTTTTTAGGTTGAAAATGACACCATCGTGGCTCTTACCTTGAGAAAAGGTTCGGTTTCTTTCATTTGCTTGTTGTTTTGTTACTCCAATCACAAAAACAATAAGAATGTTACGTTTGTGGCTTGCATTATTTCTGTTTATATATCACTTTATATATGAATTAAAAGGTGATTGTTATGCATTACTACCGTAATGAAATTCTCTGTAGTACTAGATGTGAGCAGCTAAAGCCATTTGGAGATTCACTTGTTCCAAGCTGCAGTTGTGTCGGAGTTCTATTTCCATACTGAACTGACTGGATAATCTCGAAAAAATTTTAATCTTACTCCATGGAAACTCTCTAGGGAACACTGAATCGATATATTTGAACCAACGACCGTTCCTATCTCTTTCTCATTTTCATTGTTCACTTGCCTTCTCATCTTTTGAATTTATTGTCATGCAATCCAATAGAACTAGCACTGTAATGAGTAAGATTGACATGGAGAAATTGCATTATCTATTTGTAGTTGTCTGGCTTCCATCTTTGGTTTCAGAAATTTAAAGGAAAATGTATAGTTTGAAACGATATCTTTGATGGCTATTGTGCAATACACGGTTGACCCTTGGATTGAAAATTTTTTCTTGCCCTGTATCCAGATGGCAACGAGTTTGAGGAAGTTAACATTGAACAACTGAATGATTTCTACCAATCTCGTGATACGGATGCTGGTAATTGGTGAAGTTGTTAAAACTCTGCAAACTTGCGGATCCAGGATCCTTAAGGCATGTATCCTAGGAATCCTGTTATTGTAGTTCCATGTACTATAACAGCATATAATTGCAGAACATGCTCTTCCATGCATTGCAATTACAGTTCTCATAGGACCTCCAAGTACTTATGGTTTTCTTAACATTTGTATACTTTGGAGTATGTAACTAAGAAATCAAATGGCAGATCATGTCTTTGAGAGGCCAAGGGGAAGATTTCCTCTGATGTGATCAAGAAGGTTATGATCTTCACTGTATAACACTTTTAGCACCAGTCAATACCTATGAAATTACAGATTGAAGTCAGTTAAAGCACGCTAAGAAAGCATTGGCTTACTTGTGAAAAAGTTCAAAGTTAATTAACTTATGAGGTATGCCTGAAGCTCGAATGAGATCAAGTTCAAATCAAAGCTTGTTAAGTTTGATGGTGTTAGAACCTAGTAGTCCACCTGATTTATTGTCATCTCTACATTTAGTTAACCTCTTAAATAGTATGATGTAAATAAATAAAAGACTAAACAAAAATAAAAGTAAAAAATACGCAATAAATAATAAATAAAGATAAAATAGGTAAGTAAATCATTTATGTTGTTGGATCTAGAGATCATCTGCGTGTATAATGAGTTTGTAATTGAGTTATATTTTGTATGTAGATTTTTTTTTTTCACACTACCAGTAGCCGAACCCATTGGGCAGACTGATCCGGTGTGGAACTTAGCCACAGTTAAGGCTCTTCACCCCTCCCTGCGGGTGTGTTGGGTGCGTTTAGTGGGGATCGACCTGAGAGCTCTTTGTGGGTAGAGAGATTAAAAAGGACATGTTTGGGACCAAGCCAACAAACAATGTGCATGCTCAGACATGGCATATGCATGGTCTTGATTCACCCTACATTTGTATTTAACAATAACTTCAATAAATTTTAAAATTTTTGTGTCATTTTTACCATAAATATAATTCAAAATTCAAGAGTTTATTGTTAGATCCAGAGTTAGAGTTAGACATTTTGTTTTAATTTTTATATTTAAAAAATTATAATTTATTAGTTAATTAATATATATTTTTCATTAAAAACCGAATTTGACGATGTTTTGAGTAAAAAATAGAAAAAAATTTAATGTGATATAATTATAACTAAAAATATTATTTAAAAAAATTACAAGAAAATTTTGTTAGATACTTTCCTATTTGGTGGACAACAATTAATTGTATGTTAATAATTTTAATTACTTATCGATTAAGACAGCTGTATTTGATTTGAATAAAAATAATAAAGTGATCCAAAAAAGGATCTTGATTAATGACCCAAAGTGTAGAAAAAAAAAAAGACCCCGATTAGTGTAAATCAGACTAGTATCAAATATGTGATATAGAAATCCAATATAGATGCTATATATAGAAGATTAAGGTCTTCTATAGTTGTTGCATCAAATTGTGAACGTATGAATATTCTGACCTATTCAGAGGTTAATGTATATAAAAAACTGCAAAAAGGTTCGGTGAGTAGATCCCGTAAAGGTGCCGGTAGATTCACTCTTGTTTTGACTTTGGAAAGCTCCTCCAAATGTTATGGAATCGAAATAAGGTATTTTCACATTTTTTTGTTATTTTTCTTTCACGTTCGATCCGATATACGTAACTAAGATTCAAGTTACGTGTTACAATTTTAACGTATTTGATTATAAGAGTCAATTTGTTAAACAAGTTAATTGATTTTGATTCAATGATATGTAAAAATGATTGACCTAAAATATGATTTGATTTATTAAAGGAAACAAATAACAAACAAAAACCATATTTTATGTTCGTTTTCTACTTTACAGTACAGACAAAAGGATTCATGGATGGAGACAAGATGAAGAACGTGTTGTGTGAAATTGAAAGTTACTTAACATATGATGTGTCTTTATCATGTCCCTCGGGTGTCTGTAGCCCAAATACTAATCAACCCAAAGTGTTCTATAGATTTTTTTGGTAAATAAAAGAGCTAACAACTAGCTAGAGCTAATAACAGGATTAATGTGCCGGGTGCGACTAACACCCATGCGATCATCATTGAGAGTTGGCACTATAACTTCCGGGGGCTGTTGAAAAACCACCATACCCAAAGACACCT